>QEPC01007225.1:944761-947261 GCA_003113815.1 Sphenodon punctatus
GGCGTCACTTCCTGAAACTCCCCCCACAAAGATGGACCAGACGGGGCCTCCATCACCTCGCGCTCTCTACCTACTGCCCCTAATCCGGCTGCAAAGTCGCTCTGAATCAGAGCGATCTTGTCCGCGAAGTAGCTGACAAAATTCCTCACAGCAGGCCTGGGACACATCCCCATCCAGGTGGAGCGAGGCCGGACTAACCAACCCCTGCACCACCCGAAACAGCTCCAGGCGGGACTTCACAGATGCTATGAGGACAGCAAGGAACTACTTCCTTGCTGTCCTCACAGCCTCAACATAGGACCACAAATGGGCCCTATGGAGAAGTCGGTCGGAGTCAGAGCGAGTACGCCGCTAGCGTCACTCCAGCCTCCTGCCTGCTTGCTTCATACACTGCAGCCCCTCGGTAAACCAAGGGGCTCTGCGGTGACGAAACCGAGGCTGAGGGCGTCTCAGAGCCACCCTGTCGATGGCCTCCCCCCGCAAGATGTTTCAAGACTGGACCAGCTCATCAACAGAGTGACCGTCCAGGACCAAAGTTAACTCCCGTAGGACTTCCTGGAACCATTGAGGTTCCATCAGCCGCCGAGGGCGGACCATCCTAACTGGTCCTTCCTCCTTCTGAGGGGGTGTGCAGAGAGACTGACCTGAAGGAGATAATGGTCCGACCATTACTCCCTTCTTCAGATCATTAACAAATACATTAAACAACTCTGGTCCCAGGACAGATCCCTGGGGCACTCCACTGGTGACTTCTCTCCACTGTGATAACTGACCATTTGACTATGTGGCAAATCATGGTGCCCTAACAGTTGGATACAGGAAGTGGTCTCTTGATACTCCAGGATTTTCTCCCACTACTCTTATCATTCTGGCAGACCTGTATGCATGTGAGGCTGCATGAAACCTAATTGATGGGACAAGGACACTTGGGTGCACATTCACCTGCTTTAGCCAGCATTTGCTTGCATGGCAGGCTCCACATTCTCCAAGACCATGCTGTGAGTGGGGGCTGCAGGTCTGATGGGGTTGAACACCTAATAAACAGGAAGGTGGACAACCATCTTGTGTGGCCTATAGCGGGCTAACAGTTAGTTTCTTAATACCTAATATGTGAGACTGTGCAATGTCTTTACTACCTACATAATGTGCAAGTTAAGGCAGGAGCCTTAACTTATCATTTCCAAAGTGAATTTGTAAGAGTGTTAACTCCTCTCTTAAGCATGTTTGTTTTAAATCTAAGAATACAGTATTACTCACCATTTTACTCCTGATGACCTGTCATTTAACATCCCTATTATCTGAGGGATTGCCTGGCTTCCCACATCCCTTCATGGCCTCTGTGATTGGCTGGGAGGCGCCTTCCTAGAGACTACGTTTTTTTCCCGGGTCTCAGCTCTGAGGGCGTTCTTGATCGTTGCACCTTTGCTATGGAACTCCCTCCCTCAGGAGGTCCACCTGTGTTCAAGCCTGGTCACTGTCCGGAGGCAATGTAAGACCATTTTGTTCTATTGGGCTTTTGGCAGCAGGGATTGAGTTGGGGGGGGCGTAGTTAAGGGGGAGGGTGGGCAGGGGTTGGGTAGGGGATGGGGGGTTTGGTGGGTGGGTTGCCANTGGAAATTTTAATAACAAAAATGAAAACAAAAAACAAAATGGGTCCCTGGTGCACATCCCTAGTAAAGAAGTTGCACAGTCTCACATACTGTGCTCACTTACAACTGGCTTTGTGCACCCACACATTGCCTTGGTCTTTCAGCCCCAATCCTCTTCCTCTGCAGGTTGGGGGAAACACTTAAACTGGAGAGAGTGGGGGAGGGGGTGCAGAGGGCAACTCCTATATATGCTTTCATTTGGGTTGGGGAGAATGGGAAGAATGTGACAGTGGGAGCTACTGGCAGTTTGCATCCGGATTAAAATGATCAGGGTCAGACTTGATTAAATACTGGGATTAGAAACACTAAGAAGGGAGGGCTAACATTGCTGTTTCCTGCCTTGGTGATGTCCCTGCTCTTCAAGATTGAGGCTGTGCTGTGGTTGGGTAATATTGGAGCAGTACTCCTAAAGATATGTTGAGGTAGTACCGACAGCACTGGTATTACCATGTTTAAGGATTTTGCAGCAAGAGAGCAAAATGCAGATCTAGAAGATTTGCTACACTGTTGCAGTACAAATACAGTATTGGGGAGGCTATTGTTAGAGATGTGTCCTTACCAGAGCTTCAGCCAAGAGGCTTCAGGGAGCAAAGGAGTGTAGGAGTGTTCAAAATATGTTGTGTTGCACAATTGTTTGTCAAGAGTGACCACTCACTTTTATTCTTACTGGGAAAGCAGATCTTCTGAGGTGAGAGTTTGCTAAATTAGAAAATGGTACACGAAAAATGTGTGGCAAAAAGAACATTCCAAAATAAACAGCTGTACTGAGTCTAAGTGATTATTTTATTTTGGGGTGGGGTGGGGAACAGCCTAGGGATGGGATGCAGGGTGTGTGTGTTTGTGGGGGAGGG
>QEPC01007225.1:952261-954761 GCA_003113815.1 Sphenodon punctatus
GGAAGAGGCAGCTGGAAGGTCAAGGGATACCAAGAAGCAGCCCCAGTCAAGCCCCAAGACAGAGGCCAGACAGCTGGCCGACATGGACCCCCCACAAAACCCAGACGCCACCCAAAGACCTCAGTGCACACAAACACACAGGGAAACCCAGTAGGATGAGGGAGAAAGGGGACCCCAACTGGGGGAGGGGGGCCAGGACTGAACACAGGTACTGGGAAGAACAGGAGAGCTCCAAAATGGATGGGGACCACACCAACCTCCACTGGCAAGGACCGGCACCCACAGAACCCCCCAAATCCCAGAACAACATGCCAGGAAGAGGACAGCTGAGGTGACAGTGGCTGGCACCAAAGCGCATGCTGGAACCAGGATCAGAGGGTACAGAGAGGACAGGTCCATCCCAAAAAACACAAACCGTCTGCAATGCAGCAGCTGCCCACCAAACACGGGGCAGGGATGCACAGTGATCAGGACGAGCCCCACACAACAGCAGGGAGGGGGGCATAGAAAGCAAGGGCCACATGGAGAGGCAGCCCCCTCCCCCGCATGCCCTGTCAAACAGGGAGTGGGGGACGGGATACCAGAGACAGTGGTGGTGGGGGGGGACATGTGAACCCATGCAAACAGCAGAGGGGATACAGCCCAGAGGACACATCACCAAGGGGTCATGCCAAAGGGGACCCACCGATAGAAAGCACAACCACAGGGAGAGGGGGGACACACAGCAACAGAACCATGCCCAGCAAGACAACCACCCCACACCAACAAGGCCACACATAGGAGTACAACAAAGGGAAGGAGAGCTCCAAAACTAGGGGGAACCAAGCAAAGCAAACATTATGCACAAACCAGCGAGAGCAACAGGCTCACGACAAATAATTAACAACTACACAGAGCGCCAGCAAACTGGGGTGGTGGGGTGGATCAGACCCCACAGTAGGACCAGTGACCCTGAACCCGGCTCCAGCAATCTGCTCAGGCACGGTCCAATTGGTGTACCCACTGCAACACACGCTGGACCATCACCAACACCCCCTGCTCTCAGGTCCCCTCGGTAATACTGCCTGCACTAAAGGAGAGAGGGCACCAGTAGGGCAGGCCGCAACAGCTACACATACAGGGGGAGGGGGAACACACGTACACAGGGGTAACCCCTGTCTCTTATACACATCTAGATGTGTATAAGAGACAGGTGTAGGGGTGAATTGTGTGGGGTATTATTGATTTTTTGTCGATTTTAATGTTTTTTTTACTCTGTTTTTATTACTGTAAGCCTCCCTGAGCCTTTGCGGGAAGGGTGGCAAAGACATTAATTAATTAATTAATTAATTAAACAAATAAATAAATAAATAAATAAAGGTTCCTCGGTCTGCTTTCATTTCACTTCCACTAATTACTATCTGACTGGACAGCCACTACGGGTAAAAACATATGTGACGCTGGCCCAGTTAGGTCTGGTTCTACCCAGCTGAACCAGCATCACAGTGGGCTGTCTGTTTGTGGCCCACCAGATTTGGGCCTGGTTACTACCACATCTGGGTGGGAGCCGGGTGGGAAATGTTGATCTGGTACAAGCCGGGCCCACAGTTTTCGCCCGACTCCCACTTGGCCAGGGAAGAGCGGGTGAGCCAGGCAGAAACGTGTGTTCCCGGCACAGCTCCTACCAGCATCCAGGGGTTGCCATGGCTGTCCATCATGGGGGGGGAGGAGGGGGCAACATTGAGAACACGACTGAACAGCCACGTGTCACTCCCTGGCCCCTGCCTTCCCTCCCTCCCCAACTGGTGGAGGCCACGGGAACATTTGTTTCCACAGCTGGGGCATACCCCAATTGGGGAAGCCCTCCCTTCCACAGGGTAGGACAGACGTCCGTCTGGGATAACTGTTAACACCCACAGTCATAAAATAAAATGAAATTAAGATATAGAGTCTGTTTGGAAAGTTTGAAGGCATAGTTTTTAGAGGCACACTCCTTAAATGCTTTGACTATTCTCATTTGTCGTGGCAAATCATGGTGTCCTAACAGTTGGATATAGGATGCATCATGGTATCTTTGTAATTTTCCAATTTTGTATCAAAATACCCTAATTCGTCTGCCAACCCAATGCATTTTTGTTCAGTCCAACACTACTGTAATGGGCCTACACTGGCCCTTCAAGGATCAATGGCCTGTGCCCTGCCCCTCCAGGGACTATAAGTACCTGAAAGTGGAAAGGCTCTGGCACTCAGAAGGAGCTAGCCAGTCACTCAGAGGTCTCTAAGGTGCTGCCACTGACAGAAGGCTGTAAACCTGTATGTAGGGCCTGCCTTAAGACCTAGCTAGGTCTGGACTGTGTTGTACTGCTTGTTTGGTGAGTAAAGACGTTAGAATTGCTGTAATTTGCCTGAAACTCTGAGTTTTGGGACTTGTCTCTGCTGCCATCAATCCAGGGAGCTGGGCCATCTTCCCACAACTACTATTTTAGTTCTGTACCATGTCATCTTACATATCTATTTGTAC
>QEPC01007225.1:959761-972319 GCA_003113815.1 Sphenodon punctatus
CCCCCGCATGCCCTGTCAAACAGGGAGTGGGGGACGGGATACCAGAGACAGTGGTGGTGGGGGGGGACATGTGAACCCATGCAAACAGCAGAGGGGATACAGCCCAGAGGACACATCACCAAGGGGTCATGCCAAAGGGGACCCACCGATAGAAAGCACAACCACAGGGAGAGGGGGGACACACAGCAACAGAACCATGCCCAGCAAGACAACCACCCCACACCAACAAGGCCACACATAGGAGTACAACAAAGGGAAGGAGAGCTCCAAAACTAGGGGGAACCAAGCAAAGCAAACATTATGCACAAACCAGCGAGAGCAACAGGCTCACGACAAATAATTAACAACTACACAGAGCGCCAGCAAACTGGGGTGGTGGGGTGGATCAGACCCCACAGTAGGACCAGTGACCCTGAACCCGGCTCCAGCAATCTGCTCAGGCACGGTCCAATTGGTGTACCCACTGCAACACACGCTGGACCATCACCAACACCCCCTGCTCTCAGGTCCCCTCGGTAATACTGCCTGCACTAAAGGAGAGAGGGCACCAGTAGGGCAGGCCGCAACAGCTACACATACAGGGGGAGGGGGAACACACGTACACAGGGGTAACCCTTGGATCACCTGTTACACCCTGTCCCCAGCACGAAGCACTGAAGACTGGAGCTGACCGGTCAAACCCGCCCCCCCATCCGCAGCACAATCAGGAACACAATCACAACAGCTAGAAGGGAAGAGTAAGTGGGGGATGGGGATCCAGCAATGACAGGGGGGAGTTCATTGGTCACCACCCAAGAGCTCACAACAGCCCAACGGTTCTCATGGGGCCCTCCCAGCCACCACCGCCCCCAGGGCCCGACCATCCATGGACTCAGAACCCTGAGGCCAGGTGCTGGAGGTGATAGGCAGGGCCCCATAGCACAGTAACACCCAGCTAATAAGACCCACGAGCTGCAAGAGTCCGCAAGGTGCATGGGCACCACACAGCACCGGAGCTGCAAGCTAACACCCCCACCCCAGTACGGATGGACAGAATATCTATATGTCCAGCATGCTGATGGCAATGCAACCCCATTGGAGCAATCACCCCACCAAAACACTGCTCCAAGACAGTCC
Source organism: Sphenodon punctatus (assembly GCA_003113815.1). NCBI lineage: Eukaryota > Metazoa > Chordata > Lepidosauria > Sphenodontia > Sphenodontidae > Sphenodon > Sphenodon punctatus. Next base: position 960,878 of record QEPC01007225.1, read on the forward strand.
CAACCCCCTAAAACCACACCCAAGACAACAGCACCACCACGTGGAGCAGCTACTGACATGGACCCACAGACACAGCAGGAGAACAGAGGCAGTGAAACAAGACAAACGTTTATTGGCACAGGGATCTGTAAGATGCAACACTGGCCAAGGAGACCAGATGCCAGGGACAAAGGGGTAGCACCCCAAGGTGCACGGAAGGAGCAGTAAAATGGAACCACTGGGCCCAAGGGTTTCACAGGCAGACCTGGCAGGAAAGTGTCTTTAGTTAGACCCGCAGACTGCACCACAGTAGACAGATGGAGATGCAGATGGGTCACGCAGTTGAACAGAAGCTAGCAGCATGGCCAAGGGGGAGCAATAACGCAGTTCCATCACAGAGAGAGGGGATCCACAATGGAGGTTGCACCAGTGGTGAGATTATGGGGCCAGCGCCGGGCACTCGGGGAACATGGGCCCCTGGATAAGGCCCTCCCAGGTGAAAAGGCCCCGGACGTAGCCACGGGCATGCATATGAGCATTCACCATGAAGCAGGGCAGGAGGGGGTGTCCCATGGCAGCAGCTGCTCTGACATCCAAACAGCTCAGCACAGCTCTCAGGGAAGCCCTCTCCAGTTCAGTGGGCATCCTTGCTTCCAGGATGCCCAACATCAGGCGGAAGCAAGCCCAGCTCCCCAAGTCAGTTCTGGCAATCTGATCAAGGACACAGGCATAGCAGCTTGCAACATATGGACCACCACTTTATTAAATATTAGGGGTGGGAAGTCCAGTTTATCCGGTATCCGATACTGCTGGTATTTTGCTGTACGGGCAGTATTGGATTAATCCGGATATTGGGGGTACCGGTACCAGTTCCCTGTGCCGGATTGTTTTACATTGCGGCCATTGAAATGAATGGCTGCAATGTAAAAAAAACCAAAAAAAACCCCAACCACTTTTCCCTCCCCCATCCAGGCTGCGTGGGTGGAAGGCCTAGTAAGCGCTGAAGCCAGCAGCCACAGCCAGCACTGAAGCCACCCGGAGCGCCGTGCTGCCACCGCCGCCCGGAGTGCCAAAGGTAGGCGATTCTTGGGTGGGGGGGTAGGGTGATCCCTGGGGTGGGGTGTGTGTTAAACCACCCCCCACCCCAGGGATCACCCTAGTACCTACCTGCTGGTGCAGGATTCGGGGTGCCGGTGGCGGTCTGGAACCAGGGACTTTGGTGGAATTTTTTGTAAAAAAAAATCCAGACCGGGCAGGGTGGGTGGGGGGTGTCCCCTCTTCCACCCACACAGCCTGGGAGGGGGAGGGATTGTTTCCCCCCCCCATTTATTTCAATGGGGACACTGACAGTTCCCCATTGAAATCAATGGAATAGATCCGGCACCGGTAAACCGGTTTTAATCCGGTAAACCGGTTTTTTACAAACCGGTAACCGGTAAAACCAGTAGCCAGTTTTTTGCCAGATGTCCCATCCCTATTAAATATCGGACCAATCCATATATTTTTCTTTTCTTATTCATTAATAAAAAAAATTATGACTAAAACTGAAATTAAGCGGCATATGTGTGGTATGGTGACTGAACAATACTTATACATGATGAGGAATGTATATAGTTTCATTTTAGTTACGTCATACTTTTTTTTTATTAGTGAATAAGAAAAGAAAAATGTATAGATTGGTCTGATATTTAATAAAGTTGCCTTAACATACAATTTATTGTCATCTTAATGTTTGAGTATAATTTGTAATGCCGCCTTAACAAGCTTTTTAAACTAAAGGTTTTTTGTCTAGGTAATTTGCCCTTCTTTTGAAACTTAATAGTTTTGTTACTGCATAAACTGGCCCCAGGCACAAGAACACTGCAGTGCACACAGGCACTCACCCACCCCCCACATTCCCCCACATGGAGCAACCTGTTTTTTCACAGGTTTTTCTGTGCAGGGGTGATGGGTGGAGGTGCATGTTACACAGGAGCTCACAAGTGACTGCTTTCATACAAGACACATCCACCCATGCCACTCCGTGGGTGCGTCTCATGTAAAAGAGATCACACACTCACTCACACACGTGCTCTCACCACTTTCACACACACTCATTCTAACTGATCTCACACACAATCATTCAGATACCGTACATACATGCTCTCACCTCACACACTCATTCAAATTGATCAGTCCTGCACATTAGACCAGGGGCATTGCTAGGGCGCAATGGGCCCCTGACCAAGTGCCGCCTAGCTCAGCGGGCCTTGGGGCGCTGCTATCAAACACACAAGACACCCAAAATGCAGCCAGCCTATTAAGCACATTATATAATATAATATGATTTCTGCATGTTCATGGGTGGGGAAGCCCTGTGTGAACAATGTGGCACGCCTGCCCACAGTGAGTGGGGGTGCGTTCGTGCACCTGCCTAGCACGCATCCCCACTCACCCCCACCCCCATCTCGCCACCATGCACGGCACAACTGGGGAAAATGACAGTTGCTCCGTGGGTGTGGATGAGTGGGGGGTGAGTGGGGATGCATGTGCAGTCATGAGTCCATGGACCCACCACCTGACAGAGCTGTGTAAAAACAGCCTGTGAGGAGTCACTCGAGGAAGAACAGAAGGTTGCTACCTTGCAAACAAGGTTCTTTGAGATGTCTCCAACATTTTCAAACACCAACCCTTCCACCCCCGCATGGAATTTTCTTATATTCCTAGAAAGGGTTGAAAGGAACTGTCATTCTGAGGTGGAGAGTGGTTTTTATACTAGATGAACTCGAGACCATCCCGTGGTCTATTATTTTTGAATAGGGTGAGCATGCACAACCCAGTTGTGAGAATGTTAGGAGCCATCTTGAAGAACCTTCTTTACAAGGCAACAGCCTTCTGATCACTCACATAGGGAGGAGTTGTTTGTAAACAAACAGCTTTATCACCCAGTCCAATTGGTGTCCTCTTGCTGCTGCTGCTGCAGCACTACTAGCAGACAGAGACAGAGGAGAGATGGGGAACCTCCCCCCACCTTCATCCGCCTCCCTGCCTCTGGACTCCCCTTCATTGTTTGTAATCACAGAACACGTGTTGCTGGAGGAAAGCTAGAATGGTTGCCAATTGGAGGTTTTTGCTCTACTGACTCCCACTGAACAGCATAGGTGCTGTTCAATTAGACTTTGCTACCGCCTTAACTGTTGGGCCATGACTGTGGCCCTATAATCAAATAAAGCTTTAGTAAGAATACTGTAATTGAGAATGAAACAAAGAGTGAACAGAACACCCATTGTAGAACCAACAAATTGATTTCTGGAAAAAGACACTGTGTACAGACCATACACTTTCCTCAAGAATGATGATGAATTACTGAACAGAATATCAAGTAGCTGTTGACACTGTGAATTACTTTGGATAAAAACAGATGTGACCCACTTTGGCCCACAGGCCACTGGCACATTTGCTGAATACCGTGAGATTGCCCGAGGTCATGTCAGTGGTTAGCCTGGGCTCTAACTGTGGAAAACCTCTGTGGCCAGAGCCCAGACTAGGCCCTGCCCAACCTGGCCACAGTGGGCCACAGTGGGCTATCAAACTTGATGTGGCATGCCATGATCTGGCCCAGGTCAGGCTCACCATGGTTGGCCATCATTGACTTCCATGGCTGCCCTTCATGATGGGGGTTGGGCGGTAGGTGAAGACAAGGAGTTTGTGCAGAATATGCTCAGGAAGAGGGAGCCAGTGGAGAGAGGCAAAGTGCAGTAGGTGCAGGGGTGGGGCTGGCCACCTGCACAACTTCTGCAGCCCTCCCAGGACTGCATGGGTGGCAGGACGGTGGGACAGCCACAGGCACATATGTTCGGTGCTCTGACCTAGCCCAGACTGTGGCCGTTTTTGCATGGATGTGGTGGGTGGGGGGGATGGGTGCATGCCAGCAGCAGGTGGAGGAGGGTGTGTGGCCTTTTCCATGGGTGTACACCCACCTCGACCCACGGAGCCTCCCCTGGTTTTCTGGATTACTCCGTGGGTGGGTGATGGAGTAAACTCTTAATAAAAGGGCAGGTGAACAAGCAACTCATTTAGGCTACCATCTCATTTGTTAGTACCCTGTGTGTATCAATTGGGCACCTACTATGGTTGGAGTAGAGTGACGACAGTGTGATCAGAATCCAAAGTGGGAAAATAAGACTCAAGAATGGAGGTCAGACAGGAATGGAACCCAAAGACAGGTGGCAGGAGTCTGAAGCCAGGAGGCAGACACACAGGCCTACGTATTGCTCTGCCTGCCTTCTGGTTCCAGTCATTTTCTTTTTAGACTAGACAAGCCCAGAGATGCCAATCAGGGCCTGATGGATGGGAACCCTATCAGGCTATTTGGCCAGAGGAACAGTGAGTCAGCACAGGTCGACACAGACTCAGGCACTGTGACTCTCATGGTGTATTCCCCTCGAGCTCAAGAGCTAGCCCTTGTTTGAGGACCCACCCAAGGTTCTAGTCAAGGTCAGAGAGGACCTGGATGCCACCTTTTTAGAGGAGGTGGTGGAGGTGTAAGAGAACGGTAATTTAATGCACCCTGGGGAGTGGAGGTGTGTGTTTGTGGTGAAGCGTTGGACTATGTAGCTGCAGGAGCATCCCTATAGAGAGTTAGAGTGGTTAACTGCTTGTTTACCTGGGAATGGCCCCTTTAAAAATTAACCCAGTGCCCAGGAAGCTGATGAGATCATGTGACCAGCATGGGTGGGTCACGTGATCTGGGCTGGGCTATGTGGAGAGTGTTGCCCTAGCCTAGCTCAAACTGTAATCTTGGAGACATCAGCATGAGGACCGCCAACTGGGAAGGTTGATGGGAACCCTACCCCTGCCCTATGGAGAGGGCAAGGGGTTCAAGAGGGCCCCAGAGGGTAGGGTATTAGGCCAGGGGGCCTCAGCAACCCTGAGGGTCTACTGGAGTTGGAGAGCAAGCTGCCTGGACACTTCTAGCTGAAGGTAGGGCAACTTTTTGGGCCTGGTGGCAGCAGGCCAAAAGTGGGAACAGTTGGTGGCCTGCCTGAAGTGAGGAGGTAGCTGCTGTGCCAAGCCCCCCTGCTTGGGTCCAGTAGACCAGATGAGGCTCAGGGTGGAAAGAGCAGCCCAGTGATTAGGTAGTGAGTTCCATTTGCATGCTCTGAGGGCTTACCTGAGGGTGGGAGCCCCGGGTCTGTTTGCAAGGGAGAGCAACCAATCCAGGGAGAGTAAGAGCAGAGAATGGTAGCCAGCTCTAGGGGGGGAAATCCAGTTCCATGATGGGGAACCAGTGGCCGGGGTCAAGGAGGCCTAGGTAGTGGGGACTGCTTAGGGCAGTGGGTCCTCAGGACAGAGCTGAGCTGAAATTGGGAGTAAGTCAGGATCCCCAAAGTGGAAGTGGAAGATTGCAGCTAGGGAGGATTCAGGCCTAGTAGAGAGGCCTCATGATGGAGAAAGGAAATCCCAGTGCTCTGGTGACATAAGGCCAGAAAGGGAGAAGTCGTTGTGATGTCGACCTACCACTTCCAAGAGTAATGCAAAAAGCGTGACATACTGCTGGAAAGGAAGAAGGCAGAAAGACACTGATGTACCACCTCCAAGTAGGGATGTGCAAACAGAACACAGTTTGGATGTTCATCTGTTCGAAAACTTAGTTCAGGTTTGTGGGTTTGGTCACACGGAGTTTGGACCCCCCTCCCCCCGAATGTTTGTGGCAGAGGCTTGAGGCACTTCAGGAGTGCCCATGGGGGTATGGCAGGTTGTCAGAGACACAGCAAGAGCAGCAGCAGAGACCGGGAAGAGGCAGCAGCAGCAGACAGGCAGGCAGTGTGGCATGAGACACAGAAGGCAGGCTGAGGTAGGCTTTGATCTTGGCAACCTGGGCGGGTGGGCAGACAGGCAACATGGCATGAGACGGATTTGCACCCAGATGGAGGTGATGCCAACTTAAAATGCACCAACTTAAAATGCACCCAGACGGAGGATTTGCACCCAGATGGAGGATTTGCACTCAGACGGAGGTGATGCACCACTGACAGCGCTGATGGGAGGGGCAGAACATAGTGGTGACACAGCTCTTGGAGGGACAGACATCACCTCAGCATCAGACATCTCCTCCACAGGACTAGTGTCTGCCTCACTTTCCCCAATCTGAGATAGGTCCAGCGAAGGGGAGTACTGGGACCCTGAGGCTGATCGACTGCCCACCATGCTGCTGCCACTCTCCCTGTGCTCCCTATAGCTGCTGCTGCTGCTGCTGCTGCTGCTGCTTCTCTCCCTGCTGCCATTGGCTGGGGATCGGGCCCTGCCTCTAGCAGCCGGGGTGGGATCCACCAGCCCTGGGCTGCTGAGGATCACCTCAATAATGGGAAACATTGGTGGCCCTGGAGGAACATCCAATCCCAAAGCACCTGCACCTGCTCCTGCAGCCACAGCAGAGACAGCCACAGCCTCCTGGAATGCAGGCCTGCCAGTGCCCTGCATGGCAGTGGAGGATGCTAGCAGGAGGCACCGCCAAACCACATCCCTAGTGCCACTGCTGTGAGCCTCTGAAGCTTGTCTGCCAAAATCAGGCCTGTGCAGTTTGGGGCATGGTGATGGGTTTGGGCTGCTGCTGATGCCTGCTGCCATCCGCTGGCAAGGCCCCTGCCACCTCTCCCACGTGCCCCTTTGCCTGCCTTACAGGCAGCAGACCGGCCTCTCCCACTTCCCTTTTCAATTTTTCTTTTCCAAATTTTGCAGGGGAATATTATTTATTTATTTATTTATTTATTCAGAATTTAAATATTATATATATCTACTACACTAACTCTAACTGCTATTAACTATTCTAAAACCTATGGAACTAAATGGAATATTATCTAATATCTACAAAGGCCTAGTCCTATAAATATACTATAAAATATTAACACTGATTCACTACACACTATCTCTATCTATCTCTATAACTAAGCTAACTCCCACACACATGCACACAGGGATGTCGGGGGGAAACAGAGACAGCTCACAAAAAACACAGGGTGGGGTTCAAAACTGAAATGAAACCTTCCCCCAAGCTCGCAGCTTGGGTTTCATCTTCGACTCGCACCTCACCTTCAAACCCTACATTGGCTCCGTTGCCAAATCCTTCTGCTTCTCCCTCCACAACATTGCCAAGATACGCCCTTTTCTGTCTGTCTCCTCTGCCTAAACTCTTATCCACACCCTAGTCATCTCACGCCTCGACTATTGTAACCTTCTCCTCGCTGGCCTTCCCCGCTCCCACCTTTCTTCCCTTATCTCTGTTCAAAACTCTGCTGCCAGGATCATCCACCTAGCCCGTCGCTTTGACCACGTGCAGCCTCTCCTCTCCTCTCTCCACTGGCTCCCTCTTCCTGAGCATATTCTGCACAAACTCCTTGTCTTCACCTACAAAGCCCTTCACAACCTCGCTCCCCCCTACCTCTCTGCCCTGATCTCCCTCTGAACCCATGCTCGAGTACTCTACTCCTCTTCCATCCCCTCCCTTTTCTTCCCATGCCTCCCCTGCTCCCCCAACCGCCTTCGTCCTTTCTTCCTCGCTGCCCCGCATACCTGGAACTCCCTCCCGGCCCTCATCTGCCTGGCCCCCACCCTCCATACCTTCAAGTCCCTACTCAAAACCCACCTCTTCCGCTCTGCCCTTTCTAACTCTTGCTAACCACCCCCACCCAGGATTATCCCCCACATGTTATCTGCAAACTCCCAAATTACTGTAACCAAGCCAAGAACGTTTATTTATTTATTTATTTGTTATATTTATTAGCCACCCCCTCATGCCTACGGCATCCCGTGGCAGCTTACAACACTAAAAAACAATACAATAATAAAATATCAAATTTAAACATTTCTAAAAAACATCTCCCCCCCCCCACACCTACCCCTCGAAGGCCTGGGTGAACAGCCAGGTCTTGCAGGCTTAACAGAATGCCAACAGACCTGGGGCCAGGCGAGCTTCCTCTGGGAGGGAATTCCAGAGTCCCGGCCCGGCCACCGATAACGCCCGTTCCATTGTGGCCTCCCGCCTAACACGGCGGACCTCCAGGAAGGCACCCCCGGTAAACCGCAGGGATCACTCTGAGATGCAGAAGGTGAGGTGGTCCCCAAGGTATGAGGGACCCAGACCATGTAGGGCTTTATAGATCAAAACTAACACCTTGAATCTGGTCCGGTACGCTATAGGCAACCAGTGCAAAGTGTGGAGCACAGGTGTTATGTGCTCCCACCGACCCGTCTGTGTAAGGAGATGGGCCGCCACATTCTGCACTAGCTGCAGCCTCCGGACCAGAAACAGGGGAAGCCCCACGTAGAGCACGTTGCAGTAGTTCATGTACCTGAGCTCTCGCATCCTCATGAATGTTGCATCCCTTGTCTCTCCCGCTGTTCCCCCTTCCCTGTCTCCCCTCCACCTTTCTTTAGAATGTAAGCTCTCAGGCAGGGATCTTGTCTATCTTATCCTTCGTAAAGCTTCAGGTACATCGCTGGCATCATATAAATAAAATAATAATAATAATCTAATCCTACTCTAAATAAATCCAAAAACAGGGGAAGGGAGTCAGGGATGGAATATATACAGGGAGGAGGGAAGGATTCAATGGAGGGGAGGGAGAAAGAACACAGGGAGGGGTAAAAAAACAACAACACCTAAATCTATCTAATCTAATCTAAATAAATGAAACTATGGAGGTAAATGTGTGGAAATGGGTGAAATAGGAGGAGGATGACAATGGATTGGGAGGAACACAAACTGCTGGGAGAGGGAAAGTTCTGAAAACATCTGCTGACAAGATCAGTGGCTAGCTCAGAATGATATGGAAGGGGGGAGGGCAATGACTTTTGTTACTTGCTGTGCCCGCCTTACCACAAGCCCCATTGGCTCCGTGCAGCCTAGCCTGTGGCAAATCGCAGACTGTGAAGCCAGTGGTCTGAGGAAAAGAGGGATGGTGATTGGGCAGGTTGGCTGCTAGTCCAATCATCTCTCCATCCCTGGGGCAAGGAAGTCTGCCCCTCAGCTGCTCCCCCCCTTCCCTGGGCCTGCCAGCCACGTTTTTCCTGCCCAAACACGCCCGAATGTGCCTGAACTCATCCAAACGCGGTTGAACTGTTCGGGGCTTCGGGCATTCGGATGTTCGGTTTGTCCCTCTGAACTGGCAGAGTTCGGGCTGAACTCCAAATGTCCAAACCACGTTTGCACATCCCTACCTCCAAGGTTGAATCCAGAGGCCCATCGTCAGTGACCCAGCTGGAGAACACCTTTGAAAGGGGGACTATGACAGTAAAAGAACTCCATGGGTGGAGGACCTGGTGCGACTATCCCTCAACAGGAGCCAATTTACCAATGAAAGTGTTATCAATGAAGAAAACCTGCACCGGTGAAGAATGTATACCACAAGAAGGGTAGAGAACAACAGTAAGTGCAACTGATGTGAGAGAAGACCTTCCCCAGACTAGAAGACAGAAACAGTCCAAGGACAGTGGAACTTTTGTGAGGTGCTGGTCCTGCAAAGTGTCAGTCGCCGCCACCGCTGCCTGGTGCATATCTACTACACTAACTCTAACTGCTATTAACTATTCTAAAACCTATGGAACTAAATGGAATATTATCTAATATCTACAAAGGCCTAGTCCTATAAATATACTATAAAATATTAACACTGATTCACTACACACTATCTCTATCTATCTCTATAACTAAGCTAACTCCCACACACATGCACACAGGGATGTCGGGGGGAAACAGAGACAGCTCACAAAAAACACAGGGTGGGGTTCAAAACTGAAATGAAACCTTCCCCCAAGCTCGCAGCTTGGGTTTCATCTTCGACTCGCACCTCACCTTCAAACCCTACATTGGCTCCGTTGCCAAATCCTTCTGCTTCTCCCTCCACAACATTGCCAAGATACGCCCTTTTCTGTCTGTCTCCTCTGCCTAAACTCTTATCCACACCCTAGTCATCTCACGCCTCGACTATTGTAACCTTCTCCTCGCTGGCCTTCCCCGCTCACACCTTTCTTCCCTAATCTCTGTTCAAAACTCTGCTGCCAGGATCATCCACCTAGCCCGTCGCTTTGACCACGTGCAGCCTCTCCTCTCCTCTCTCCACTGGCTCCCTCTTCCTGAGCATATTCTGCACAAACTCCTTGTCTTCACCTACAAAGCCCTTCACAACCTCGCTCCCCCCTACCTCTCTGCCCTGATCTCCCTCTGAACCCATGCTCGAGTACTCTACTCCTCTTCCATCCCCTCCCTTTTCTTCCCATGCCTCCCCTGCTCCCCCAACCGCCTTCGTCCTTTCTTCCTCGCTGCCCCGCATACCTGGAACTCCCTCCCGGCCCTCATCTGCCTGGCCCCCACCCTCCATACCTTCAAGTCCCTACTCAAAACCCACCTCTTCCGCTCTGCCCTTTCTAACTCTTGCTAACCACCCCCACCCAGGATTATCCCCCACATGTTATCTGCAAACTCCCAAATTACTGTAACCAAGCCAAGAACGTTTATTTATTTATTTATTTGTTATATTTATTAGCCACCCCCTCATGCCTACGGCATCCCGTGGCAGCTTACAACACTAAAAAACAATACAATAATAAAATATCAAATTTAAACATTTCTAAAAAACATCTCCCCCCCCCCACACCTACCCCTCGAAGGCCTGGGTGAACAGCCAGGTCTTGCAGGCTTAACAGAATGCCAACAGACCTGGGGCCAGGCGAGCTTCCTCTGGGAGGGAATTCCAGAGTCCCGGCCCGGCCACCGATAACGCCCGTTCCATTGTGGCCTCCCGCCTAACACGGCGGACCTCCAGGAAGGCACCCCCGGTAAACCGCAGGGATCACTCTGAGATGCAGAAGGTGAGGTGGTCCCCAAGGTATGAGGGACCCAGACCATGTAGGGCTTTATAGATCAAAACTAACACCTTGAATCTGGTCCGGTACGCTATAGGCAACCAGTGCAAAGTGTGGAGCACAGGTGTTATGTGCTCCCACCGACCCGTCTGTGTAAGGAGATGGGCCGCCACATTCTGCACTAGCTGCAGCCTCCGGACCAGAAACAGGGGAAGCCCCACGTAGAGCACGTTGCAGTAGTTCATGTACCTGAGCTCTCGCATCCTCATGAATGTTGCATCCCTTGTCTCTCCCGCTGTTCCCCCTTCCCTGTCTCCCCTCCACCTTTCTTTAGAATGTAAGCTCTCAGGCAGGGATCTTGTCTATCTTATCCTTCGTAAAGCTTCAGGTACATCGCTGGCATCATATAAATAAAATAATAATAATAATCTAATCCTACTCTAAATAAATCCAAAAACAGGGGAAGGGAGTCAGGGATGGAATATATACAGGGAGGAGGGAAGGATTCAATGGAGGGGAGGGAGAAAGAACACAGGGAGGGGTAAAAAATAAACAACACCTAAATCTATCTAATCTAATCTAAATAAATGAAACTATGGAGGTAAATGTGTGGAAATGGGT
>QEPC01007225.1:974022-994069 GCA_003113815.1 Sphenodon punctatus
CCTATCCTTGTGCCCTTTTGTGATAGTACGTGGAGTGTGTGTTTCTCCCTTCCTGAATTGTTTGCTGTTTAAGTGTAGTCTTCTGCCCCTTACCCCAGATTAAGTGAGAGAGGTGAGTGAGAGCCTGCGGGCTCGTGCGGTTGGGCCTTTTCCTCTCCCTGGGGATCATTCCTTCCTTCCTCTTGAGAGTGTATATTCCCCGTGAACCTTACCTGTGGACCTTGGGACCCCTGCCCCTGTGGACCTAGCACTTCCCTCAATAGCCCTCCTTGCCTATTCCCTGTCGAGTGCAAGTAGTGAAGTTGAACCCCCTTCCTTATTTCCCAGCTCTGTGCCCTATGATGATAGGGGTCAAGATTCAGAGTGTGTGAGCACACGAATCGACCCAAACACTATCCTGATGGGCCTCCTTTCCTCGCATTACGCTAACAGAGCTTTCCCATGTGCGAACGGTGTGAGTGGGTGGTGCTTCCCCCCTTCCTATCCCCTCCCACCTGACAGATTTACCAGCACGAGCACTACCCTTCTAGTCCAGTATGGACGTAGCCGATGAAATAGGGAAGTTAGTGCATGCTGTACAGTCCTTGGCCATGCAGATTAAGGATCTGCAGGATCACCATTCAGAACTGGCAGCAGCTGTAGCCCAGCAGCAGGCAGCGGTTCCCCCTGGGGCCTTTTTGCTGGCACCCCCAGTACCCCCGCCTGCGGCAGAAGAAGCGGAGGAGGCGGCTGCATTGGCACCCCCCCCCCCGCTGAACCCCGTTCTTCCAGTTACCAGACGAGAACCCCGGGGACCCCAGATAGAGAAATTTTGGGGGGAACGGAAAACCTGCCGAGAGTTTTTGGCACTCTGTGAACTGACCTTTACCACTCAGCCAATCACCTATGATACCCAAGTCCTTAGAGTTGCATTTGTGATCGGGAACCTGGGGGGAGTGGCCCTGGAATGGGCCACGAATTTGCTGACCAGCAAAAGCCCCCTGTTGACGGATTATGAAGGATTCATCCGAGAATTTCGTTTTCTCTTCGATCATCCTCATCGCCGACGGGATGCGGAAGCCTCCATACTTTCCTTAAAACAAGGCCGGATGCCCCTCCTCTAATACATTACGGTATTCCAACAATTGGCCTTGGAACTACAATGGTCCGAGGATGCCCTTCGGGCCCATTTCCGGAAGGGTCTAGCAGACGAACTAAAAGATCAATTGGCCTATGTCGCTCTTCCAGACACCTGGACAGGGGTAGCATCTCTGGCTCTTCAGATCGATGCCCGGCTGGCGGAGAGACGAAAGGAGAGACGGCAGGATAATAGAACCTTCCCGGTCCGGTCCGTACCCATCTCATTCTCATCTCCTGCTGGAAGTGGAGCATCCCCCCCAGACCCGGAACCCATGCAGCTGGGAGCTTCATGGGGCCCATTGACTGCTGAAGAACGGGATCGGCGCCGTCGTTCCAGAGCATGTTTTTATTGCGGTCAAGCGGGTCACTTCATCCATGAGTGTCCCGCCTTGCCGCCCTCTCGTCGACAGCCGGGAAATGTCAAGGGCCGGGATGAACAGGGGAGCGCCCGACCATAAAGATCGCCCCTTCCCTTACATTGCAAGCACCTCAGCAACTGCGGGTGCCCGTCACCTTGACCCTCGCCCCACGACGGTCCTTAGTGGTATGGGCCTTGTTGGATTCTGGGGCCTCGGCGAATTTCATAGATACCACCCTAGTACAACAACAGGGGGTACCCACATGCAGGAAGGCGCGTCCGGAAGCGGTCCATACGATTGATGGATCACCTCTCATCTCGGGCCCTGTGATCTACCAAACCACCCCCTTGACCTGTAACATAGGGAATCATCAGGAACTCCTTGGCTTCGATGTGGTTTGCACCCCGCTTTTCCTGGTGGTCTTGGGGCTCCCATGGTTAATGCTGCATGAACCCCTCGTGCAATGGGCACAGCGACGACTACAGTTCTCATCCCCCTATTGCGTGCAGAACTGCCTAACGGTAGCCCCCATGGTTCCAACTACTAGGATATTGGGCATGGCAATTGAGACACCCTTACCCCCCCTGCCCGAGGAATATCAGGAGTTTCAAAAGGTATTCAGCAAGGCCCGGGCCGCACAGTTACCTCCACACCGCCCATATGACTGCCCCATAGAATTACTTCCAGGCACAGAACCCCCCTTTGGGCGGATCTACGCCCTTTCAAAACCAGAACTCGCTGAACTCCGAGCCTATCTAGAAGAAGCCCTCCGCAATGGCTCCATCCGGCCTTCCACCTCTCCCGCAGGAGCCCCGATATTCTTCGTGCCAAAGAAGGATGGGGGATTGAGACCCTGCATAGATTATCGGGGCCTGAACAACGTAACCATCAAGAATCGCTACCCCCTACCACTAATTCCGGAGCTGCTCAACCGGCTCCAAGGAGCTCGGCTTTTTACGAAGTTGGATCTGCGCGGAGCCTATAATTTACTACGCGTACGTCAAGGAGATGAGTGGAAGACGGCTTTTCGTACCCGCTATGGACACTTCGAATATTTGGTAATGCCATTTGGATTAGCAAATGCCCCCGCCGCATTCCAGCATCTTATGAATGACATTTTACGAGATATGCTGGACACCTTCGTAATAGCGTATTTAGATGACATTTTGATCTATTCCACGTCGTTCCAACAACATGTAAATCATATGCGACAAGTCCTACAATGACTCCAAAAACACCACCTGTATTGCAAACAAGAGAAATGCGCATTTCATTTGACCTCCATTGAATTTTTAGGGTTTGTGATCAACTCTACGGGAATCCAAATGGACCAGAAAAAGATTCTGGCCATTCAACAATGGCCTTCCCCAAAGACCGTAAAAGCCTTACAGCGTTTTCTCGGTAGTATTAATTACTACCGGCAATACGTGCCTCATTACTCCGACGTTACTACACCCTTAACCCAACTCCTCAAGAAGAACCATCCCTATGTATGGGGACCAGAGCAAGAATACAGTTTTCAATTTTTAAAAAAAGCCTTCACTAGGGCTCCACTCCTTCAACATCCCGATTTTGCCCAGCCATTTTTCATAGAAGCCGATGCGCCCAGCATCGCCATTGGAGCTGTATTACTGCAACAAACAACTGAGGGGAAAACCCTACCCTGTGCTTACTATTCTAGACAGCTTACCCCGGCGGAACAAAATTACACTATTCTCGACAGAGAATTACTGGCTATTAAGGCCGCCTTTGAAACATGGCGACACTACCTAGAAGGGGCATCTTACCCCGTCACAGTCACTACCGACCATAAAAATTTAACTTTCCTTCAAACCGCCCAGATTACTAATCATCGGCACGCTCGTTGGGCCCTGTTTTTTGCCCGGTTCTCCTTCATCATTCAGTATCGACCCGGGAAAATGAATTTACTAGCCGACGCACTTTCCCGGTATCATGAGGGAAGAGAAATGGGAAACCATCTAAGTGGACCCATTTTAGCACCGCAAGTGTTTGCTGCCACCATCCCGTCCTTGACTCAGCTACAACAAGCTTCTACCCAAGAACTAACACCAGTCCCTGACTCTACTTACATACAAACCGATGGACTCCTGAAAAGGGAACACCAGGTGGTGGTACCACCATCCTGCCAAACGCAGTTGTTATGGGCCCACCATGATGCACCATTAGCAGGGCATCCTGGAGTAGCTCGAACTTTGGCTCTTCTCCAACGCCAGTATTGGTGGCCCTCCATAAATCAAGATGTCCAGCGATATGTGCAGGCATGTGCAACGTGCGCACGTACAAAGGTCCCCAGACAATCTCCAGCCGGCCTCTTGCAACTTACTCCAACGCCGACGGGACCCTGGAGGACTATTGGCCTCGACTTCATTGTCGAATTGCCACCATCTCGGGGATATAATACTGTATTCGTTATCGTAGACCATTTCTCAAAGTTAGCCCACTTTGTGGCCTGTAAAGGGCTACCAACTGCTTATCATACTGCCCTCTTGTTTATACGCCATGTTGTTAAACTTCACGGATGGCCCGCAGACATTATAAGCGACCGAGGAACACAATTCGTCGCCCGCTTTTGGACCGCTCTCTTCAAGGCCCTCCAAGTACAATTGAAACCTTCCACGGCCTACCATCCACAAGCAAATGGGCAAGTGGAGAGAGTGAATCAAAATTTGGAGCAATATCTGCGATGTTATATTGATTACCTTCAAGATGATTGGTATACCTGGTTACCATTAGCAGAATTTGCATATAATAATGCACCAAATGCTTCACTGGGGAACTCCCCCTTTTTTATAACATATGGGTATCATCCACAGATGACTTTTCCCATCCTCCCTGTACCTACAGTACCAGCAGCGGGGGTTTTGGCACAACAGCTGCAACAGGTGCATTCCCTTGCCAAGACCACGTTAGGCAAGGCCCGACAACAGTATAAAATCTATGCGGATCGCCATCGGCGCCCAGCACCTCGGTTGCAACTTGGAGATATGGTCTGGCTTAATCGCCAGCACTACCCCTCCAAGCGCCCCTCCTCGAAGCTCGACCACAAATTTATCGGACCCTTCCCAATTCTTCGACAAGTAAACCCCGTTACCTACACCCTCCAATTACCTCCCCAAATGCGTATACATCCCACATTCCATGTGTCCCTTCTGAAACCTGTTAATTCATCTTGTACTTCCAGCCCATCAGAGAACAAGGAGGACCATGACAGCAGCACGATGGGCGACGACTATGAAATACACTCAATCTTGGATGCCAAACTGTATCGGGGTCGAATACATTACTTTATTGACTGGTTGGGATACGGCCCTGAAGAACGCTCCTGGGAACCAGCGGGAAATTTCAAGGCGCCCCGCCTGGTTCGTCTCTTTCATCGTCAACACCCCGATAAACCCCATCCAGGACTCCACCGGGGGGGGCCTTTGCAAGGGGGTTACTGTCAGTCGCCGCCACCGCTGCCCGGTGCGGCGCCCCCCCCAGGTCACAGGAAACCCCTTACCGGGTCCAGCAGCGTCCCGCCGCCTCCAGCCCAGGCGCCCCCAGCCGAAGGCGCCCGGGCCAACAGCAGCGGGGAAAAAGCCTCTGGAGGGGCGGAAGCCGCTGAAGAGCCCCGCCCCCCATTGCGGCGCTCCGTGCGCCTCCAGGCATGCACGGGGGGCGGAGCCAACAGTACAAAGGCCGGCACTGCTAAGGTAGCAGTGCCGGTAAACAGAGCGACAGCCCCTGGAGAGACTGGCCCCCTTGAAGCTAAGTGTGGAAATTGACTATTGTGATTGTAATATTGCCTTGTGTGTGTGTTCCCTATCCTTGTGCCCTTTTGTGATAGTACGTGGAGTGTGTGTTTCTCCCTTCCTGAATTGTTTGCTGTTTAAGTGTAGTCCTCTGCCCCTTACCCCAGATTAAGTGAGAGAGGTGAGTGAGAGCCTTGCGGGCTCGTGCGGTTGGGCCTTTTCCTCTCCCTGGGGATCATTCCTTCCCTGCCTCTTGAGAGTGTACATTACCCGTGAACCTTACCTGTGGACCTTGGGACCCCTGCCCCTGTGGACCTAGCACTTCCCTCACTAGCCCTCCTTGCCTATTCCCTGTCGAGTGCAAGTAGTGAAGTTGAACCCCCTTCCTGATTTCCCAGCTCTGTGCCCTATGATGATAGGGGTCAAGATTCAGAGTGCGTGAGCACACGAATCGACCCAAACACTATCCTGATGGGCCTCCTTTCCTCGCATTACGCTAACAGAGCTTTCCCGTGTGCGAACGGTGTGAGTGGGTGGTGCTTCCCCCCTTCCTATCCCCTCCCACCTGACACAAAGACTCTTGGTCAGGCTTAGGGCCATCATGTGCCACAGTGATGGTGTGTTTACACTTATGCATGATAAGGGCTTCCATTTATTATCTAATTATTTTTTTAATTGTTTACTGTGTGAACAGGTGGACAGGTGAGTAAGGCTGATGCGGCAGCAGCTGTTACTGCACTGCAATTCAATTCTGCCATTTCGGAATTGCCCACGCCACACCATGGCTTTTCTGCGGACATTCCGCTAATTCCGCCGGCATTCTGCAAATTGTGGAATTGTGGAAAAATTGCAGAAACTGTCAGAAAACCGTTGTTCCGCTATTTTGTGGTGCTGGCGGAATGGCGGAAGTAGTGAAAATGTCATGTTTCCGCTATTTTGCAAAGCCTGTGGAAGTAGCGGAATGAAATTAGCAGAACTGCGGAAGTAGAGGAATGAAAGCTTCTGCCACGTCATACCACTAATTGCGGAAACGCTGTTTCCGGCAGAAATAGCTACCGCTGTGACATTCTGCTACATCCCTACAGGTGAGTGTGGAGGAATAGCAGGAAAACCGCTAGGAAACAGCTCCACACAGGACGTAAATGATAGGTGCAGGAAGTAGGTGGGAAGGCAGCATGGCAGACTGGCAGGGGGAGGGAAGGCACCATGGTGGGCTGGTTTGGTGTCAAGGGAACTAAAATGGCAGCCAGGTGGAAACCAAAATGGTTGCCAAGGGATTGATTTCTGTATGTTCTTCACTTCTCTAAAGTGATCATGTGAGGAGAACTGCATGGTGCTGGGATCCCACTGCAGCAACTGCCCCAGCAGCCGCATTGGCCAGGTACTCATTCCCACTTCCGTTCAGGGGGGTGGAGGGCTGAAAATTGGGCAGGAGGGGGTCTGAAAAAAATAGAGTGAGAAGGTGGATGGAGTGGTCTGAGCAAATGGCTTTCCTTGTTGCCTTGCTACAGGTCTGCCAGTGCAATGGGTGTGGATGGAACTTCCTGCCACAACACCCAGTGGAACCAGGACTTGCAGGTCCCCGATAGGACTGAGATGAGAGCAAGTCTTCCCGTTCTGAAGGGAAATACTGAAATATTGTGAGTGCTCACAAGTGTCCGCCAGTACTTTGTCAGTTTCTGGTGATTCCACACTTCTGCCATTCCCCCCATCACTTTTATCACTTCCCAGGGATTTTTATCACTTCCCGGGACTTTTTTGTCACTTTTGTCACTTTCTGGGACTTTTTGGTCACTTTTTTGTCATTGTTTTATGATGGTTTTTCAGCAGTTTTGGCAATTTCCAGCACTTCCTTGGTGCTTAGCCAGCAAGTTTTAATCACCATAGTCCCCGGGGGTGCGTTCAGGGCACACTTGGAGCCCGGGACCGGCTTGTGGCAGCCCCGTTGAACATGCAAAAAGTATTGGAAAATGGCAAAAACAGTGGGAAAGCCAATAAGTTTTCTGTGTCATGTGAATCTCAGTGAATGACCTGTTTCTGATGGAAACAGCACTCACTGAGACTTTTAGTCCCAGGTCTAGTCCACAATCAGCAATGCAGAGAAGATTTGGCAAGGGAGCTATTTGGGGAGACAAAATATAGGATGCCATTAACAGCATGTCCAGGAAGCATAGACATCTGGTGTGGCAGAATACCGCAGAATGCAAAGCCTTTGCTGCCGAGGCCCGCCTGGACTGCCGGAGGGTTGAGGTTTGACGGTCACTGGGTCTGGAAGAACACTGAGCAGTTGGACAGGGTGACTGAGAAGGTGAGCAAGGAGATGAGTGAGATGTGAGCACAGACATGACTTGTCCCAATCCATTCAGCTCCAGAGCTCCCAGCTCAAGCATGTTGCAGCCATGACCACGAACATTGTTGCTCAGGGGTACCCACCATTTCTTAATCCCCAACAGCTGTTTATACCTACTTACATGGAACCCAACCACCTGTCCTGATTTTTCCTGCACTTCACTGCCCCAGGGAAAGCACCCAAGTCCTCTCCCCACTGCGCTCACACCAGGGAACAGTTCCTGGGCCAGGCACACTTTTCTCCACCAGTCATTCCTGCACACCTCCCATGAACACTCCTCCAGATCCCTTGGAGGAGGATTGGGAAAATTTCTCCATGCAAGTCCTGCCACTCAAGTGAGTGTGCTCAGCTGCCCCCAAAAGGAGCAGGTGCCAAAAGAAATGGCTTTATTTTTAAAAAATAAAGTTCTTTAAGTTTTCATAATCCATGCTTTATGTGCTTCTTCTGGTAAAGGAAGGAAGTTTAGAAGAAAGGAGAGCCTTGGAGAATGGTGATATGGCATAGCAATAAGCCATTTGAAGGCTGGGGGTTGGAAGTGAAGGGGGTGGTGGGTGCACCAAAAATGGGTGTTGGGGAGTCCACTGGCCATGCACTTGTACTTGAGGGCAAGGGGCTGCAAAAACCCTGGTGCAAAGGGAACTACTGTGAGAAAGCCACATGTAAAGACCGGGTGCTGGCTAGTGACAGAGTAGCAGGCTGCACACCTTTGCCTCTGCACTTCCTATTGCCATTCCAAGACCTGCTAGCCTACGAATGCCAATAGGAAATGCAGAGGTTCAGGCAAGGACTGAAACAAGATTCTGCTAAAATGGAAAATCTCATCAAAATCCCGGTTCCTGATACCATTTTTGTTGAACCAAGAACCTCTTGGTACTTGGTAATTATTTCCACCAATATTTTATTTTTCAATTTACAGCTTCCATTTACAACTTTGCTGTCCATTTCAGTTCCCAAGAAGTAATACCGATGCAATACCACATTATTCGCATTCCATTTTCCCTTGTATTTCCTTGTTGTTCACTGGCTGGTATGCAGATTCCTTTACTCATCTGCAATCCAGTTGCAGATTGGTCAAAGCAAAGGGAACATCACAGAACAATTCTGATTGGAGGTAGTGGAGTAGAGGCACTGGGTGGGAGGTTACTGGTTAGGGGTGGACTATTCGCACAGTGATTGATTCAGAAATGCTGAAACAACAAACCTGGAAGTAAAATGGTACCCATGGCAATGTGGTAAGCGGTAAGTGAACAGTACACAGTAAGCAGAATGTCAGCAAATTGGGACAGTATCTCATGGTATTGTAAGAATCAAGAAATAGCATTGATATCAGAAAACAGTCTGGAAATCAATCCTGCTGAGTAGCAGGCTGCACACCTTTGCCTCTGAACCTCACCTTTGTTGATATGGTGAAATTTCTTGTGAGCAGTAATTTAGCTGCTTGTTTCAGCCCTAGTCCAGGCCTGCAGCTGGCTAATCTGCAAATGCTAGTAGTAGGCAAGCATGCAGGGAAAGACTGCTGGGTGGGAAATTGCCTGGTGGGGGGGTGGGGCTCAGAAGAGAAAGTATGCCATCCTGGTGCTGGGGAGGAGCCGGGTGGGCCAGAGGAAAACGCAGTGACACACAGGAAACATTTTTAAAGGCTTTATTTGATATCACAAAAAGATCATTTAGAACAGTTCACTGATGCTCATTAAATTGTCACTGATGGTGGGTGTTAGGGCTAGGATTCTGGCTGATGTGTCAGCACAAGGTATTCCATATCTCTACAGCTATGTGCTGCTCCACTCGGTTCAGCAGGTTCTGGAACAGAGGCACTGGCTCTCTGGAGCTAACTGGCAGGGGGTTCTCCAGTGCAACCCTGCTGGTCTTGCAGATGATATGGAGACCACAGGCAGTAGTTATGAATTATTAATTATTAATTGTTATTATTATTAATATTATTAGAAGTGGAGTGGTCTGTAGCTGGAAATCAGTTCTGGCTGCAATTGATCTCCAGTGCTCCTTTAATAACTCAAAAGCACTCTCCACAAAAGAGTGGGTGGCACTGAGCTGCTGGTTAAAGTACCTTTGCTCCAGGGTTTGGGCAACACTTTATGCTTTCATAAGCCAGAGCTTCAGGGGGTAGGCAGGGTCCTCAAGAACAACAGGCCCCATGAGCACTCCCTCAATGCCTGTTTCAGTGGAGGATCGAAAGTCTCCAGTGTACATGTATCCAAAGAAGGGGGATTGATGGAAGATGTGAGCGCTGTGATTCTTCCCAGACCACCTGGACAGCACATCCAATAACCAGGCACTATGGTCTACTATGGCCTGGAGAACCATGGATAAAACCCGCTTCTAGTTTAGCTAGTCATCCTTGCTATGGGGTGGGCAGATGATGGTGATATAGTAGCCATCAATTGCCCCTACATAGTTTGGGAACCCCTCCCACTGAAAGCCCTTCACTTCTGAGATGTACAGCTTAAAGAGTTTGGCAGATGCCTAGCTAGGATTGACTGCATGTCACGCTTGAGCAACTCTTGTCCAATATTGATCAGGTGCCCTTACAGAACTGGCTGTGTGCTGAGTGTGAGCTGCTATTGACTGCTATTGGTTACACACTGGATATTGGTTGACAACATTTTTGCAAAGCTTGTGCCATGTGTGTGTGTTGCTGTACTGGCACTGCCAATTCAGGTGGCTATTAAACTGCATAGACATTTCTGTCACAAGCACATCAGTGCATATGCCAACTCATCTAAAAATGTTACAGATGTTAGCTCCATGGAAGCATGCAATTTTTAAATTGTGGTGTGGGGGAATCACCGAATGTTTATTTATTTCTTTATTTGTAAAATGTATACCCCGCCCCTCCGGCCAGGCAGCCCGGGGTGGCTAACAAAATCAATCAATAAAAATACAATAAAATATATAATCGGGTATATTTTGATTTGTGTATATCCTAGTGTTTTTATGCAGGTCCTTTTGCATTTGTTTTATTTGAGATATGTAATACTGTTATATTTTGTTTGAGTTTTATGGTGCATTATTGTTTACTGTTTTTGACTATAACCGTTGGTCTCGTCTAATAAATAAATTTGAATAAAATATATAAAAGTATTAAATAACATATAACAATAAAGTGAGGAGAACAAAACCCACAAGACACCCCCCCTCACCCTTCTCCCCCACCAAACGCCTGACGGAACAGCCAGGTCTGACAATTCCTGCGGAAACCCGGGAGGTCTGGGGCCAGATGGGCCCCCACTGGGAAGGAGTTCCAAAGGCTTGGTGATGCCACTGAGAATGCCCTGTCCTGTGTGGCCCCCCAGGAAACCCAGAGGACCTCCAACAGGGCACCCCCAGATGACCGCAGGGGCCAGTCCAGAACCCAGGGAGTGAGGTGATCTTGCAAATAGGTAGGACCCAGACTGTGTAAGGCTTTATAGGTCAAAACCAACACTTTGAATAGGGCCCAAAAGACTATTGGCAGCCAGTGCAGAGATCGGAGCACTAGTGTAATGTGCTCTTGGCGGCGGAACGCCGCATTCTGCACCAGCTGCAGCTTCCAAGCCATCACCAGAGATAGCCCCGTGTAGAGAGTGTTACAGTAGTCTAACCGAGAGTTGATAAAAGCATGGATGATCATGGCCAGATCTGGAACCAAAACCAGTGACTGAAGCCGCCGCACCAGAAGTAACAGGCAGAAGGCACTCCTCGCCACAGCCTCCAACTGGAGATCCAGGCAGAGCTGCGCATTGAGGAGCACCCCCATGTTCCACACCTGGGAAGTCAGTGGAGGGCACACCCCCTCAACTGAGGGGGTCGCCATCTCCATCAACTTACCCACTAACATCACCTCCATCTTGTCAGGATTCAGTTGCAGTCGATTAGCCCTCATCCAGTCCCCCACAGCTGCCAAACACCGAGTAAACACTGAGACAGCCGGGCCTGGGTCGGTTGAAAATGAGAGGGTACAGTTGGGTGTCATCCGCATACTGATGACACCTCACCCCGCATACTCCCTGATCACCTCGCCGAGAGGCTGCATGTATACGTTGAACAGGAGAGGGGACAAAACAGAACCCTGGGGGACCCCACACGTGAGGTCTCGGTGAGATGAAAAATGATCACCGAGCACCACCCGCTGAGTTCTCCTGGTCAGTAATGAGCGGAACCATTCAAGAACAATCCCACCCACCCCCACACTGTCCCGCAGGCATGTCACCAACATCTCATGGTCAACGGTATCAAATGCAGCCGACAGATCTAATAGGACCAAAGGAGTCGACTGACCCTTATCCTTTTCACAGCGCAGATCATCGACCAAAGCCACCAATGCTGTCTCATGCCCCGGATGGAATGCAGACTGTGAGGGATGCAGATAACCAGTGTGGTCGAGATGCCCTTGGAGCTGTTTAGCCACTACCCATTCAATAACCTTCCCTAAAAAGGGAAGGTTAGAGACAGTCCGATAGCTGGAAGGGGAGTCAGCGTCAAGCGATGGTTTCTTGAGCAGAGGCCATACCGCTACCTCCTTGAGGCAGGCCGGCACTCTGCCATCCCACAGGGAGGCGTTGACCACCCCAGCCAGCAACGACCCCATTGTCTCTTGGCAGGTCTTAATCAGCCAGGACAGGCACAAATCTAGTTCACAAGAGGTGGCTTGAACAGCCCCCAGTACCTCCACACCAGTCAGCAATGGCCCCATTGTCTCCTGGCAGGTCTCAATCAGCCAGGACAGGCACGAATCTAGTTCACAAGAGGTGGTGATTTTTTCTGCAAAATAATCTGCAAAAAGTCACAGCGGGCAGATGATGACTCAACTCCAGGGTTGAGGGAGGCTGGACTGACCAGCCCCCGCATAACCCGGAACAGCTCAGTCAGACAGGATTTTGTGGATGCTATGAGGGTAGCAAAAAATTCCCTCTTTGCTGCTCGCATAGTCACGGCATAGACTCGTAAACTAGCTCTATGCTGTGATCTGTTGGCTTTAGCCTGAGAACCACACCACTGTCACTCCAACATTCGCCCCGCCTGCTTCAGCATCTGAAGCTCCTTGGAGAACCAAGGAGGTCTGTGGATCCTCCGCCTGGGCAAAGGACACCTGGGAGCTGTTTGATCGATGGCCTCCGTCAGCAAGACGTTCCACAGCTTGACAAGGTCATCGATGTGACGGTCATCTAGGTCAGAGGGTAACTTCCCCAGAATGCCTAGGAACTGCACTTGGTCCAACAGCCTCTGGGGGCGGACCATCCTAATAGGTTCCTCACCCTTCTGGGGGCAGACATATGGTAGAAGGGAGGTCTGTAGGAGGTAATGGTCTGTCCATGATACCCTTATCTGTAATCTCCCCCATTAACAGACCACCCGCCTCAAGGCCAGTGCAAAACATGAGGTCTAAGGTATGTCCTCCAAGATGTGTTGGGCCATTGACTCTCTGGGACAGGTCCATGGTTGTCATGACGGCCATGAACTCATGCTCGGCTCCTCCGAAGACTGCATCAGCATGAATGTTGAGATCCCCGAGGACTATTGTCCTTGGGGACCGCAACACCACCTCTGACACAGCCTCTGCCAGAACCTGTAGGGAGACTACTGGACTGGTAGGTGCACGGTATACCAGAAGCACACCCAAACTCTCCCCTGCCAAATCAAACACAAGATGAAGACCCTCAATACCTACCATGGATCGCACTGGATACCTCCTCACAGACCACCCCTCTTTAAAAACCATAGCTATGTTGAGAAATGGGCAGATAGGGAGGCTCTGCATGGCAATGAAGATCACTGTGCTTGGAATGTACGTGGGAGCAGAGCTGCCCATTGATTAAAAGTTACTCGTATGATTTTTTATCTTTTGAAAGTAACAGTTTTTGCTTGTAATGAACATTAGGGGTCATAATACCATAGAAAGCTATTGCTGTGAACTGTTTGCTCAGGAAAGCCAAATGGCTTCGTTTTTTGCCTGTGTGTGCTGTGGCTGCCCAAGGTACAGAGCCCAGAGAAGTTGGGTGTTTTTGTAAGAGATACCCTGGCCTTTGTTGACATTTAGGTGAGGAGTGATGTACAGAGAGAACTGTCAGACTCATTCTCCAAGACAGCCAGTATGCTTCTAGGGTGACACATGCACACAATGGGGTTCGATGTATGCATGATGGAGTGCAGACACTGTGCAACCCTGCTGCAGTTCCAGGTTCAGCAGAATGGAAGAATGGGAGCCTCGGATGAGATGTGAGAGTGGAATGTGAATGAGATCACACCTTTTCTTCATGTTTGTGCATTGTCAGAAGTAGGGCAGTCATGAATGGAGGCAGGACCCTCCCTGCCATTTTTTCTCATCACTGCCCTGATGACAGCAAGAGAATACCTGCAGGGCCACTGGGGGTGCCTTGATCAGATGGCAAAGTTTAATCTCTTTGGGGAAACAAGAGACTCGAGGTACAGGAATTGTGAACCAACGGAAGGACAGCTTGTTGCCCTTTACGAGGTTTGGACACTTGGAAAAGTGCAGAGCATCCTCGTAAGTGGGGATGTTTTTTGCCCCTACTGTATAATAATGCAGATGTTAGACAGAGAGGGTAAAGGAGGCGCATGTTTGACTGGGGTTTTATGTGAACCAAGAGGGATTTCCAACACCACAGCAGATGAGACCCCCAATAAATCTGTGTGCGGCTACTTGCCAGTACATCACTGTGACCTGTGAACGTTAGAAAACGGATGGTGACAACATGCAAAGACTGACTGCTTTTGATTGCAAGTTTTACTTTTGCTTTCAATCATCACTTTATAAGTTTGTAATTTGCTCAATAAACTCAGCATTATGTGCATAGCAAAAGGTTATTTTCAGCTGCCAAGTGCTGGCAGATATAAACCCAGGTATGCACCTCCATGGGTGGACAGGGAGAGCAGGCACTGGACTCCCTCCCAGAGTCATAATAGCTCAGAAGAAAGAAACAGCTGGTGCGGCTTCTTGTTCCCATGGTTCGCCATGGCTGTGAGTCATCACAGGGGATAAGATACAAAGAAGGGGAGATTGTTGGGAAGAATGTGGCAGGGAAGAACACCTGCCTCTGTATTAGGTGTGCCATGCTAAACCTGTGAGTGGGGGCTACCCGCATGCACAAGAAATACACGCAGGGGTCTGCTCTTTTATTAGACTCTACATGCTAAATATGTGAGTGACAGCTGCAGGGACCAAACCCAGACTCTAAGAGGCTCTCATCATGTTAGTTTACACCCTTAGAGCACTAATAGGAATTCAGAGAACTAAGCCCTTGTTTGTGGGCCAGTGGCCTTGAATGTTTGTGGACATAGCAACACCACCCCTTCCTGTGCTTAACTAAACTGCATCTGTGTGTGTGAATGTTTCCAAGTGCAGGTCACATACTCAATTTTGAAATGTGTCCTATAAAAAGAAAACATATGGGGAAAGAGTTTGCAGTCGTGGTTATTCCAGAGCTCTTTTCTGTTATGTTCAACTGTCCCCTGCTTTGATTTAGCTGCTGCTCATTTTTAGCAGAGCTGTTTGAAGAATTGAAGATGAACCTCAGTTGAGAGATGATTAATCTCTGCAAGGTGTATGCTTCCCCACTGGGTATACTTTATGGAGGTTGCCAGCGCTCATTTCAAGAACTGCAGGTGCAGACAGTCTTTCTGGTTTGTACTCCATGAGCACTCAGAAGTGGTGAGTGTGTTGAAGTACAGACTGTACTACTGTTTAAAAAATAATCTGTAAAAGCAATGGGAATAGAGAATAAGCTTGGGTCAATTTTGACTTTGGATAATAACGTGCGTGACAATGACAACATATGCAGGCATCACAAACTGATCTGGACCAGGAAGATGCTTACTTCCCGATCATGATTGGATCTGGCTGCGGAACAAGCATGGCCGGACCTGGGGGGCCCCCACACTGCACTCAGCAGCCCACCCCCCATGCCATGATTGGTGACCATGGTGGCCAATGATGGCCTCCATGGCTGCCTGTCATGGTGGCCACTCTGGACCGGACTTGGAAGAGCACTGACTACCAGACATGATAGCCTGCTTTGGCCTGGTTGGGCAGGCCATTTCACGGGTATTTTGGCAGCTAGCCCGGACTGTGAACTCGGAGGTCTTTGGGGTCATAGCCCGGGCTAGCTCCAGGCCAAATATGCCCGGGGAAGCTCTAGGACAAACTTCTGGATGGCTCTTAACAAATGGAAAAAGCAGTTTCAAGGCGGCCTTAGAAGGCCACCATCCCATTTCTTAACACCCCTTTGCAGTATTTGCTAGCCAGCATGAACATGTTAAGTAGCTGTGGCCCAGGCTTCCATCTCAGTTCCTAACAAGTAATGTTTTAGCTAGGGGGTAGAGAAGACACCCCATTCCTTTCATTTTAGCTTTTGCTTTCATTTACAAAAATCTCCTTTGTTTTGGGGTTTTTTCATAATGTTTGATTTGGTTCCCCCCCCCATTTTTAAAATTAAAAAATAAGATTTTTTTTTTAAAAACAAAAAACCAAAATCACTGTACATGCTTAACTGTCCACCCAGTCCATTCAATGCATGTGCAGCCCTTTCCCAAGATGCTGCTGGCGGTGTTGGCACCATTTTGAAAAAGGGCAGACTGGCTGCCTTTTTCCATTTTGGAAAAGGGTGCGCATGCACAAAATGGCCCCAGCGGCTATTTTACACGTGCGCATTAAGGTGTTTTTTTTTAAAAAAGGATGGAGTTGGAGGAGTGCACTCACCCTGACTGTGAAACAGCTGATTGGGGGCTTGGAGGATCTGGTGGTCAGAACCGAATCAGAAAGAAAAGGCCGCACCCTCCTCACTAGGTTAAGTTGATGAAAAGCACTCCTGGCCACTGCCACAACCTGATGTTCCAGGTGCAGCAAAGGGTTCAAGTACTCCAAGGCTGTGAACCCAGATAACCAGAGGGAGCCTGACCTCCTTCAATGACAGGGATCCAAATCTCCTCCATGGGTGAAAATAAATAAGATGGAGTGAGACAGATCCCCTGGCTGCCCTGGTGCGAGCTCTCCGTCAGGACCCCCAATCATCAGTTTGGTGCCCACACCTGGACTGGGTGAGTGTGCTCCTCCAGGCCCCCAATCACCTGTTTGGCACATGCACCTGGGCTGGATTAGAACTCTCCTCTGGACTGTCCCGATCAGATGTTTGGCAGCAACTCCTCCCCAGGGGTCCAATCCTGATGGGCAGCAGGGTTCTGGAAGTCCTGTTTTGTGTGGACAGCTCCTCAGCCAACTGGTGGTATGGAAAGACAGCACCCCCCTGCCTGGATTCCCACCAGGGAACTGCTCTCCCCTCTGACCCAAAGTGAGGTGGCTGTAGTGGCCCTTCCCTGGGCAGCCAGGGGATCCAGCTCACCTTTGTCTGATTTGTTTTCACCCATGGAGGGGATTGGGACTCCCGTCGTTGAAGAGATCCAGCTCCCGCTGGTTACCAGGTTCACAGCCTTGGAATGCTTCTGGACCCCTTGCTGCACCTAGACCATCAGGTTGTGGTAGTGGCCAGGAGCACATTTCATCAACTTCATATGATCAGGAGGTTGTGGACTTTTCTTTCTGATTCAGATCTGGCCCCTGTAATCCATGCCTTCATTACCTCGAGGCTAGATTACTGCAATGCACTCTATATGGGGCTGCCCTTGATGACTGTCCAGAAGCTGCATCTGGTGCAGAGCGTGGCAGCTCGGCTCCTTTCTGGGGTGTGTCATTGTGATTACATTACACCTGCACTTTATAGTCTGCACTGGCTTCCTATAACATTCTGGGCACAATTCAAAGTGCTGTTTTTGACCTATAAAACCTTAAATAGCCTGGGCCTCACATACATGAAAGACCACCTTTCCTGCCATGCTCTAACGTGATGCCTGTGGACAGCCAGGAGTGCTCTCTTTTGGTTACCACCTGCCTATCTTGTTCATACACAAGAGCCCGCAGAGACATGTTCTCGGTTGTTTTCCCAGAAATCGTCGAGCCTGAGAATATTCTGTAAACAGTTTTAAACCTTTCTTTTTTTCAAAGCATTTGGCAGGTAGGGGTGTGCAATTCATTTTCATTTTTAAAATTATTAAACCCAACAGGCCTCATTGGTTTTAGTAATTAAAATACAAAAACAACAGGCCAGGGTAATGNTATATATATATATATATATATATATTAAAGGGAACACTGTCAATCCAAATTAACCAGTTTTAAATAATGCATATTTAGAATCCTTGCCTCATGAAAAAGCTCTCTGTCTGTATTTTTAATTTTTTATTTTGCTCTGAAACATTGTTTTTGGCAGGTAAACAGAAGCTTGTGAGCATACATGGGCATGTAGAGAATGGCCCATATAAGTACTTCTTGAGAACAACCCAGGCCTAAGCTGAAGCTTAGCTGCCTGCAAGACTTCCTCAGGACAAGAACAAATAGCATTTGGAAAACACTGGCATAATGGCTTAAGTGCTGGGATATGTTTCCATTGCACTATACCACAGGCACAATGCAGTCCAAGAGCTGGCAGTGTAGAGGCAAATTCCAGTGACATGGAACCAATGTCATTGACTTCTGAATCAAGTATCTCTGTGCTCTAGTCACTCCTGATCTCTGTTTGTGGCAGATTATATCAATGTCTGTATTCATCTGTGAATTCATCAGGGGAGTAGCTATAGAAGATGCAGCAGGTGCAGCAACACCACAATTTGCATAGAGTGTGTGTGTGTGTCTGTCCCACATGCATGTAGAATGCATATGTACACTGGAGTGAAGTGACGCAACAGACGGTCTATTCTGTCTTCTGCACCAGGGCCACCTCCCACCTAGCTATGCCCCTGGAATTCATGTGTTGGGGTCATTTGGTTATGGTGAATCCAGCATCAACATTCACTAATTGTCACTTGAGGTACCTTCCAGCCCTATGATTCTATGAATGGATCTCTAGTCTGCTGTCATGGAGGTGTGGCCAGGAAAAGGCACATAGCCGGGACTTTCTTTTACCCATGTCCTATATATTTTATATTTGTAAACAAGTGGTTATTAATCTCACACCTGTAGAATACCATAGTAACCGTGATATAGTAAAGAGTACAAACTAACTGGTGTTATAGCTTCATTTATAATACATAGCATTGGCTCTTTAACCAATGAAGTAACAACAGCCCNAAAATTAAATCAATCAGGTTTCCTGTAATTATCCTTAAAATCAACGTGGATATAAACCCAGGCACTGCTGCCATCGTTATCTCATAAGGCACACCTGAAAAGTCCTAACCCACACAAATTGATTAAAAAACGATAGCCCCAAACCTAAATAAAAACATGTAGGGGTTTGGGATGCTTTGGGGATGACAGAAAAGCTTGGATTGTACAGAAAATGAGTGGCATGAAAAACCCAGTGAGGGTAGGCATATTATATGGTTAACTAACAGAGAACCTGTGGAAGCCCAGATCCACTGCTGAGGGGAGAAGAGGAGCTTGGTGCACCCACCAGAGTGACTCTATTAACTGCAGCCGCCATTCCGGCCGGCTCTACAGGCAGCTAGATCTATGGTGGAGGGATGCCAAACCAGCTCTAGACAACTAAAAACACTTTGTACTGCCAGCTCAGTAAGCAGAGTGATTTAGCAGTGTTTTGTACACCACTTTGTACAGGACCATGCTAGTGAGAGAGTGGATTCTGCCTCTTTCCCTTTCTAACTAGTTATGCTCCTCACATCATGCATGTTTTAAAATATGCAATCCAGAGAAGTGGCCATAGGCAATGGTGCCTGGGAGCCTACTTTGAGACTCAAATCCCCACAATCTTATTTCTGTACCTATAATGTATTTCTCACCACATCAAATATTCCAGAGATAGTAACTTCCTAAGATAAAATGTTTAGGGCAAAACTTCAACCCTTTGCTATTTAAGTGCAAGTTTTTCCAGCTTCTTTAGGAAAGTATGTGCTGCTCAGATCCACAAGCTCTTATATAATTCTTTGATTTTTCCCCTGGACCTGACACAATCTCTACAGATGTAGGGTTGCCAGATCACAATTTCAAAACCAAGGGACACTATAGAGCTAGGGGATGCATAAGGAGCATCAATTTATGTTCCATGGAGCTGTGGTGTTCAGAATTAGGGATGTCTGTTATGTTCCATAGATTTTAGGGTGGGGCATCTCTTAAAATTAAAAACGCCTGGCAACCCTAACTGACGTCAGTTAAGTTTCTTCTTGACATCAGTGAGCTTAGTCTCTTATAGAATAAGATGTGATAATATTTAAGTGTGCATTCTATGGGAGGGTGGGGGGGATCACTGATGTATTAGGTTGTCTTCAGACGTTACGAGATCACGGTCAACCACAGTGAACCACGCTCAACCCCCCCCCTGGGGCCAAAGGGCCCTGAACGTCTGAACGGCGTGCGCCAGATGTTCATCACGCTCAATACCCACATGGGGTCAGGTTCAACCACGCTTCCCGGGCTAGCCGGGGGAAGGTCCCGGGAAGCGTGG
>QEPC01007225.1:1014259-1057473 GCA_003113815.1 Sphenodon punctatus
AGGCATCGAACCCTGGTGACAGCAGGGGAGTATGCCGGGGGGGACCGCCTGGTGGCAGCAGGTGGGGGTGTCACCCAACTCCCGGTGACAGAGGGAGGGGGGACAAGGGGGAGATGATTCCTCTGATGCCGACCCCTGGTGGCAGCAGTGGGATTGGCTGGAGGTGGGAGGTGGGGGGTAGGAAGGGGGGAAAATAGGCGTTTGGGATATGGGGAGTGGAAAGGGGGAGGGGTATGTGGGGGGGAGGTAACCTCTGGAGGAAGGGCAAACAGCCAAGGGGTAGGGGTCAGGATGGAGCAGACGGGGGGGAGGCCATAGGGGTGGTTGTGGGGCGGGGATGGTATGATCCGAGGGGTCGGGTGACTCGTACTCCTAGGGGACCAATGATCCTGGTGGAGGTCGAGAGGGTCACCCCCCCCACTGAGGGTGAGAGAGGGTCGGGGTCTAGGTTCCGCCTGTAAAGAGCTGATGCTGTTGAATGCAAGGTCCGTGGTGAATAAGGCCCCAGTTATCCAGGATTTGATCCTGGACGGGGCAGCGGACCTTGCATGCATTACAGAACCCTGGCTAGATGAGGGGGCGGGACCTGTTTTGACGGACCTCGTTCCGGCCGGGTATGCTGTGCAGCACTAGCCCCGCACGGGGGCCCAGATGGGAGGTGTAGCTATTGTTTTTATAAAGGAATGGTCAGTTAGGAGATATCCAGTTCAGGAAATTCCAGGTATTGAGGCCCTCCATGTGCTGTTTGATTTGGCGGAGGGTAAGCTTGGGGTTCTGCTGGTATACCAGGCCCTAACTCAAGCACCTTCCCTTGCTGCTCTAGAAAAGCTGGCTTCAGAGGTGGTGCTGAACTCCTCCAGGACTTTGGTCCTGGGGAACTTCAACACCCACACCGATGCCGGCCTTGTAGGAGCAGAGCGTGAGTTCATGGCCGCCATGGCAACCATGGACTTGTCCCAGGTGGTCACCTGCCCGACCCATGTGGGGGGGCATATCCTTAATCTGGTTTTCTGTTCAGGCCTAGAGGCGGGTCGTCCGTTAGTGGGGGAAGTAAGAGTCACGCCCTTGTCATGGACGGACCATTATCTCCTACAGGCCTTCCTTCCCGGAGGAAGCGCACCTGGCCCCAGGTCTGCTGGCGTTTCACTGAGCCTGCAAGACCTGGCTGTTCGCCCAGGCCTTTGGAGGGGAGGGTGGGGTAGGTAGGGGGGGTTGGAGTTAAAGGATGTTAAAGTAATGGGGGGTTGTTTTAAAATGTGTTAAAATTGATACATTTTATTATTGTTTGTTGTAAGCCGCCCTGAGATGCCGGAGGCATGAGGGGGCGGCTAATAAATATGACAAATAAATAAATAAATAAATAAATTGTGACCCATTGGGTACTTCTTTCAAGCGACTGAGATTAACCACTATCGGAGACAGGTGTTGGGCTCAGTGGACTATTGGTCTGACCGGATGGTACTATTTATGTTCTTATGATTATATAGGGGCAAATTAATGGGGAAGACTGTTTTGGACTTGAATTAGGGTGTCAACAAATGAGACATTGCCCCACATTCGCTCACATTAACCCCAGAGTCACCTGCTCATCTACTCAGCTGCTCGTCATGGTGTCAAGCCAGGAAATGTGGAGCACACCATTCAGGTACACCCAGGTAATCCTGGGTAATGGGCAACCATGGAGTCAGGTCTCATTAGTTAGGTTCCCCTGCAGCCCCAGGTCTGCTAACACCATAGAGGAGAGCATAGTTCGCCCCTCTCAGCTGACAGCCGGCTGGTAGAGGGGAGCGTAGGAGTCTGCAGAAGCTCTCATGGGTGCAAGCTGCACTCCCCTCTCCCAGCCATCTGTCAGCTGAGAGGGGCTTGCTAGCGCTGGCTCTGATGGAAAGGGAGGTCACAGCTAGGGAAGACTTCTTCCTTCCCTGGCTGTGACCCCATTTTTCATGCCTGCTGCTCTCCTTTCCTGGTGGGAAAGGAGAGAAGCAGGGATTAAAGGCAGTGTGCGGCCCCTCCGGAGAAGCTACACAGATCCTGCAATCCCCTTCTCATTCAGAAAAGGAAGTGAGCAGATGGCAATATCTATGCGGCTCCTCTGGAGAGGGGAAGAAGCTTTCCCTGGCCATGACTCCTCTTTCCATCTGAGCCAGTGCTAGTGTGTCCATCTCACCTGACAGCCAGCCAGTGCAGATGGAGAGGGGAGGGAGTGATCATGCTGTCCCCGAGCGTGCTAGTGTCCTCTTTGGCGACTGCCGCAAGCACATGAATTATGTGCAGGGGGCTGCCTGTTTGTTGTGCTCCCCATGCTGTCCATATGGGTCGCAGCTGCATGGAAGCAACCCATGGGGTCCCTAGAGCCCAGAAGGCTTCTGGCTCTTGTGTTAACACCCTTAGTAATTGCCTATGTTTGGTTGTTCCTGTAGGGAGAACCTTCTGGGGAAAGTATGAGACGCAAAAGGGCTGGGTCTCTTGCTGCCAGGGGAATCAGCTGTTGCATGTGAGAATAGTAAGCCAGTACTGGAAGTGGGGGTGCTGTCCGAAACATGTGAGCCTGTGTATTTCTTCCAAACAGATGGTGGAGAACCTGGGGCACTGACATTGGAGAGGGACCCAATACTTCTTCTGAGGGATTGGACATGGAGGAGGCACAATCCTTCCCTGTGTTCCCCAGGCCTGGCATAGTGAGGCTGAAAAACACTATCTCTGCTCGAGCTAGTATTTATCAGGCACAACTTAGTTCAATGGACTGTATCCAAGGTCCACTGAAGTACAATAATGTTGTTCCCTGGATTCCCATGAACCTTAAATCAAGCCCACAATTTAAAAGATTAAACATAAGGGGCTGATGTTTATCTTTCTTTACTTTCTCTGTGAAGCATGAGATGTGAAACTTTTCTAATGATCTCTTTTCCTTTACTTCTTTCAGTTACTGTGCTTGATTTATCTGTATGACCCAAATGAAGAAAGCCCTATGAAGCTTTCGCCAAAACACAAGTAAAAATAGTGTCTTGAAGGGCTGACTCAAGGGCTTATTATGTTTGCTGATTAATAAAAGTCTGGAGTAATTAAGTACTTGTAGCTATTTAGAACACTTTTCATGGCTCCTCAAGGTGGAGGTTGGGGGCGGACAATTCCAGGTTCTTTGAGAGAGAAGAATATCTTCTGCAGTTAAGGGAAAAAAATTAATAATACAGATGAGTTTTCCTGGCCAACTTTTGAAAGAAACTTGATTCTTCAGGTCAGGTAGATGGTAACAAATGTTCCTAAAAATTACCTGGCTATTGGGGAGGAAAATAAAAAAAATCTTGAACCCTTTTGGAGACAAAGTAGTTAATACACTTTATTTCATTGAACTAACTTCTGTTTATATGTTCCTGTTCTGCATTGCTCAGTATATAGTTCTTTTTACTTTCCCAAGCATGGGCCCTGTGTGGTGTGAAGGGTTGCATACTCTCACTAACAGAAGTTGATCCAATAAAAGATAGCAACTGAACGACTACATCTCCATCTCTTACATTTGGGACCAACACAGCAACCACACTTTCTCCATATTACTATTGAAAACTTCTGTATCTTTCCAATATGTCTGTTCCTCTTTACATTGACGTTGTAGAGGGACCCAATGCTGTAGAATTAATTATTAGAAGAGCTACTTAATGGGGAGTTTTGGGTTACAAAGAATAGTGTCTAGCTTAAAATTAAATGACTTCTGCGCCATTTAAAGCATCATGCACTATTATTTTTCGCTTATCTCTGTCTTTAGGACTAAGAGCTTAGATGCATTTCAATTCAGAAATTGATTGGGGACAATCCAGTGGCCCACATACGCTGCATGCAAGCATCGTGCACAAGCCAGAATGCGCGTGCGCAGGTACATCTGTGGGGGAGGCATGCAGCACCGCCACCTTGGGCTGTGCTGCATGCACAGCAAGCATGCGCACATTAGCGTGTGTGTTCTGGCCTGCAGGCGGCATACGTGGGCCGCTGGATTGTCCTCATTATCTATAATTGTACTGACCTAAATATTTAGATTCTGCACATAGATCATTCCTTCTATTCCTTCTGGGATAACTGAGCATTAGTTGCACATGTACGTTTTACTATTTTTGTTTAGCTGAAAGAAATTTATGAGGGAGGGAGGAGGGGGAGATTTCCAATTATTTTTTGACTCTTCTGTTTCTAAATGTAAACACCACCTTTGTCACATTTTAATTACTAGTGCTGAAACTCATTATTTGAAATTAATTGGTTTTTACAGAGTATCTCAGTATTTGACTTGATTTTACTCAGTTATCAAGGAACTGGCCTGGTACTTAGTTCTTGGGAAATCCTCGAATGAGCAACATACAGGGCTTTTCCTGCCCATATATAAGGGTACTCAGTACTCAGAAAATACTCATTCCTCAGTTTTATTTTACCGAGTACCAGGGTTGAACACTTGGAGCCAGTCCTCGTAAACAGAAATACTCGCAAATAATTTTTTTACTATTCAATGATGAAGCCCTGATTT
This sequence comes from Sphenodon punctatus, assembly GCA_003113815.1. NCBI lineage: Eukaryota > Metazoa > Chordata > Lepidosauria > Sphenodontia > Sphenodontidae > Sphenodon > Sphenodon punctatus. The sequence continues at coordinate 1,018,767 of QEPC01007225.1, forward strand.
TGATTTCAGTTAAATCAATAGTAAAACTCCCCTTGATACCAGCAGTCACCCAAATAAGGAAGTTTTCTCAGGTCTTTTTGCATGTCTAAAAGCACAACTATGAAATAATAATAATATACAGTACATCTTGTCAGATTTAACACAGAGATCAGGCTCATTTAACAAAAAGGAAAGGAACAGGAAGTTTGCCAGCTCCCTATGGAAGTGAGTTAAGGGGACCACTCCAGCTTTCTAACTAGTGCTGAAACTCAGACCTTGGTTTTCCTTGGGAAACACAAAGACCAGTGCAATCAGCCTCGATTTCCCAAGTTCTGAGGAAGGGCCTTGGAACTTCGGAACTCGGCCAAACTTCAGCCGAGTACAGGGAAGGGGTCAAAGGAAAGGGAAGCAGGGGCTGGAGGCCAGCAGCGCTAGTTCTCTGTTCCCCCTTCCCTGGCCCCCCACTGGCAAGTAAGGGAATAGGCCAGCAGGGGTCAGGGAAAGGGTGGAGGGGGCCTAGTGGGTGGCCTAGCAGAGGGTCAGGGGTAGGGTGCTGGATGGTGGTGGCAGGGGCCTAGCAGGGGGGACAGAGGTGGATTACTTACCTTCCAGGGAGGTCCTGTGCATTGCGTGGCCTCTTCCCGGCTTGTAAATTTGAAAGTAAAAAGGCCATTCAGGCCCTTTCAGAGCATGCTCAGTTGTTGTTGTTGTTTAACTTTCAAATTCACAAGCCGGGAAGAGACCACGCATCATGTGGGGGTAAATAACCCACCCTGACCCTGCTGTTAGGCCCCCTGCTCCCCCTTAAACACCTCATCTCTGACCCACCCCTCACCCCCTGACCATTTCCCCAGTCTTGGAAACCCACGAGTATTCTCTGAGGTTCTGAGGAATGGCCCAAACATTCGGGACCACTCCTCAGACCCTTGGAGAATATTCACAATTGTCCCTCCCCCCCCCCCAAATAATCTTACTTCTAACACACTAGAGCTTTTTCCACTGGTATTCCTACAGCAGAGGCTACTCAGGGTGTATATTTTTAAGCAACAGCAACTTTATAAACAAATTCAATAGTGGCTTCTCAAGAATGTTGTATAATTATCTTCTGCATTAAATCACAGATAAAAAGCAACATGGTCACTTTCTATTTATACATTCTTTAAAAACACACACACACACACCACTGCTTTCATCTTCTTCCAAACCATAAGGGCATGTTTGAGTCAAACAAAAGTTAAACATTTAATGGTTTACTGTTTGGGCCTCACTGTTTAATGTAAAAAAAATAAATGGTTATTGTGATATTAGTTTGATGTTATGGTAAGCCAATGGATAAGAAAAATGTGTAGATGATAGGTCCTTCAATGGTCATCAGCTAAGATAATTAAAAGATCAATCTGTTTTGCCAGGCATTTGGTGAGGGGGATGGGTAGTGGGTGAGGAGTTTTTCTTTCAAGGTAAGGGGTTATTTATTTTCTTGGGCTTCTGTTGTTTTATGGTTTTAATTCTGATTTTTATATTATAGTGTGTTTTATATATTTTTGTACTATGTTTTTATTATTTATTTATTTATTTATTTATTTATATTTATATCCCCCCCCCCCCCCATACCTACGGCATCTCAGGGCGGCTTCCAACATAATAAAAACAATTTTTTAACATAAAAAATCTACAATTTCTTAATTAAAACAAATTTAAAACACCCCCCACAGAAATTAACCTACCCCCCACCCTCCCCTCCGAAGGCCTGGCGAACAGTCAAGTCTTACAAATACGTTGAAAGGTCAATAGGCCCAGGGCCAGGCGAGCCTCCTCCGGGTGGGAGCTCCACAACCGCGGCCTGGCCACCGAGAATGCCCTCTCCATGTGGCCCCCCATCTTACACAGGGGACCTCCAGAAAGGCGCCCCTGGTGGACCGAAGGGATCTCTCTGAGGCACGGAGGGTGAGGCGTTCCCCGAGATATGAGGGGCCCAAACCGTGTAGGGCTTTGTAAATCAAGACTAACACCTTGAATCTGGCTCAGTACGCTATAGGCAGCCAGTGCAGAGTGCGGAGCACTGGTGTTATGTGCTCATGCCGCCCCGTCAGGAGATGGGCCGCTGAATTCTGCACCAGCTGCAGCCTCCAAACCAGAAACAAGGGAAGCCCCATGTAGAGCGCATTGCAGTAGTCTAGCCTCGAGGTGATGAAGGCATGGATGAGAGTGGCCAGATCGGGCCTGGAGAGGTAATGTCGAAGCCCCCGCACCAGATACAGCTGGCAAAAGGTGGTTTTAGCCACCACCTCCACCTGCCGATCCAGACAGAGGCCCGAATCCAAAACCACCCCCAGACTCCGAACCTGAAGAGCAACAGGAGGGTGAACCCCCCCTATCAGGGGGGCCAGCACCTCCCCCGCCCTTCCCACCACCATCACCTCCGTCTTATCAGGATTGAGCTTCAAACTGCTCTGCCGCATCCAATCTGCCACGGCCTCCAAACATTGGGAGAGTAATGAGACAGCAGGACCTGGGTCAGTTGAAAACAAGAGGTACAGCTGAGTATCATCAGCATATTGGTGACATCGCAACCCGAACCCTCTCACGATCTCCCCCAGGGGCTGCATATACACATTGAACAACAGTGGAGACAGAATGGAACCCTGTGGAATGCCGCAGGTCAGGGCCTGGGGGCTAGATGTTTCAGCCCCCAGCACCACCCGCTGACTTCTACCCAAGAGGAATGAGCGGAACCATCTAAGGACAGTCCCATCCAGACCTCCCAAGTCTCGCAGCCATCCTCCCAAGTTGTTCACCACCCTCGGCTGCCATTGGGCAGGAGGGGGCAGTATATAAATATTGTAATAAATAAATAAATAAATAAATAAATAAATAATCAGGATGGCCCTAAATTTTTTAACTGACAGGTTCCGGACATGAATGACAGAGGATGGATCAACCTATAAGTGATATGGGTTTTCTTATAGGCTTCATCTGAAGCATACAGCACCAGACACTGTCAGGAATGGGATACTGAGCAAACTGGGGCATTGGTCTAATCCAGTATGGCCATTTTTAGCTTTTAAAATCTATGCACAAGTATGAAGTAGTCTTATTTTAGTCCATAACCACACTAATTGCTTGCTCAAACTTCTTCTTTTCTTTGCTATTCTTAATGAGAATCACATTCCTGTTTGTTTTCTTGCCAAAATAATTAAACAACCAGATTTTAGTTTTTCTCTCATTTGGGGATGAGGAAGTCACATGCTAGCAGGCTAGTTGCTACCAACTCGACCAAATTTATGGATTATAAACATAAATAAATTCTTCAGTGCAGAATTGAAAGAATCTCCACTGACTGGAAATGTTATTTAAGACTAACCTGAGGCTCCTGGGGAGGAAAAAGAAATAAGAAAGAGAGAGAAAATGGTCTTATATCTCAGTCTCAATCTACCCTGCAGAAACCTGTGCTGCCATTGCGATCAAGAAAGCCATCTCCAAAAGAAATTTCAGGTTGCAATCCAGCAAGTTTTTCATGCATAAGATGTTCTAAAAGGCCCACATTGCCTACAAATTTGGGAAAAGGAGACTGTTCCTGCAAGCCCTTAATATTTATTTAAATTTATACACCACCCTTCTCACAGTGGCTCTGGATGGCTTACAACCCATAATAAACAAACAAATAACGACACTAAAACAATAATAAATTAAAATATAATACAAATTCCCACCCTCACCCTAAAAAGTTAATTGTCATCAATATGCTGACGACATCCAGCTGTATTTTTCCTTTTCAACTGACCCAGACCCTACTGTCTCATTGCTTTCCTGGTGTTTGGCTGCTGTGGGGGACTGGATGAGATTGAGCTGATTGAAACTCAATCCCAACAAGACAGAGGTGATGCTAGTGGGCGGGGTTGGTGATCTGGGAGAGGGGGATACCCCTGTTATCAGGAGTGCTTGTCCTACATTGGTTCCCTGTGTGTGGAGCCTGGGGGTGTGCTCCTGGACTCGCAGCAGTGCCTGGATTCACAGGTATTGGCTGTGGTCAGCAGCGCCTTTTCTCGATTACATCTGATGAGGAGGCCCCACCCATATGTCGCGGACTCCAATCTTGCTACTGTCATTCATGTATTCATCACCTCAAGGCTCGACAGCTGAAATGTGCTCTATGTGGGGCTGCCCATGGTGATGGTTCAGAAGTTGCAGCTGGTGCAAAATGCAGCAGCCCTCCTGCTTACAGGGTCGGGCCATAGGCAGCAAATACAACTGGGTTTGCATTGCTCCAGGCATTGCACTACCTATTATCTTCTGGGCCTGATTCAAGGTGCTGGTTGGTTTTGACCTTTAAAGCCCTACAAGGCCTGGGCTCTGCTTACCTGTGGGACCGCCTCATCCCCATGGTCCCTGGGTGGCCCCTGTAGTCATCTGGAGGCACTCTCCTGGAGGTCCTGTGCTATCAGTGGTCCTAACGGACAGGCGGGTGTTCTCAGTGGCCGCTCCGTCACTGTGGAATACCCTCCTGGTGGAAATTCTCCTCAGCTTGGACCTCCTTACTTTTCACTGAAAATGTAAGACCTAGCTCTTCTGTCAGGTGTTTGGCAGGGAGGAGAGGGAGGGGCGGATGGGTTGATGGGATTGGGTGGGAATGTTTTATACAGAGATCTTGATGTTTAATGTGGGTTTTAAACATTTTCTATTTTTATATTGATATATGTATTATGTATTATTGCAGATTTATTGTTTTATGTGATTATTCTGTTAGCCACCCTGAGTCACCGTAAAGGGTGAGAGGGGTGGGATAAAAAGGTAATAAAATAATAAATAAACAACCAAACAATAAAAAAAAACACAAAACCTTGCCCCAGTCCTCAAACCCACTTGAAACCTCCAACCAACCCCTATCCCTGCCAGCCAAATGCCTTTGGGAGAAAAAAAAATTGCGCCACCTTAGGCCCAGGCTCAAGCAAACCTCCTGGGGAAGGGAGTTCGACAAAACTGGGGCAGCAACTGAGAATGCCCTCCTGCGCACCTCCGTCCTACGGACAAGGGCAGCAAATGGAACCTCTAAGAAGGCACTTCTGGTGAACCATAGAGGTCACAATGGAACATGGTAGGAGAGGCAGGCTTTCAGATATATGGGGCCTGAATGGAAAGCTATAGGCAGCCAATGCAGTCTTCGGAGCACTGGTGTAATGTGCTCCTGGTGACCTGTCCCCAAAAGGAGCGGAGCTGCTGTATTCTACACCAGGTGCAGCTTCTGAACAGTCATACATATGTAAACCTAGGGTGTTAACAGATATGATGTTGGCCAGGGACTCACCAGCGCGTGTGTTCAAACACTGCCAGATGTGGACCTCCTTCTGCCATGGAGTGGGTAGATGGCTGGCCTGGGACTCACCTCAGAAAAATCTCCAGAGACACATCCTGGGCCAAGGGCCACCCACCTAGGCCAATGTGGGCTAGCGTGGGCCTGCACGACTGTTTGGTTCCCACATATCCTCACCATGAGTTCACTGTACCTGCATGTCATGGCGGGGGCAGGGGGACTGGCTGCCCGCATGTTTATTGTGTCCCCGCCACCCTGGAGCCTCCTTTCTGCCTGAATGTTTGTTTTTACCCATGCTGAGTGGAATTATAGCAAAGTCTCTTTGCCCTATTTTTTGCTCAATAAGGTGGAGATTTTAGAAAGAGAATAGAAAGAACAGCTAAAAGAGGGAAAGGCTGTAGCTAGCAAGACATCTTGTATAGCAGTCACGCAAACGAGGACATTTTCTCTCCCCAATGTAGACGTACAAAAGAAAGTCAACGTATTCAGACTTCTACTTTTTTCTCTTTTATTGGACAGGCTCACAATGAAAAGCCTCATATTTACAGGTCTTCTAATTCCAATACAGTTTCTTCTCACAATGAGCTTTTATTTCAGTAAGTGGATTGAGGATTCTCCTCCTTTTTGGCACTGTATAGAAATATTGCTTCCAAAAGTGATGGTTCAGAATGAAAAAAATGGGGGGTGGGGGTGGAACTCAAAGGCATTATGGTTTATAACTACTCAGGAAAAAAGTAAAAAGAGAATTGTGGAGGTAAATTATAAAGGGAAACCAAACAATAGTAAGAATTGGAAATGGATGGAGGGCAATTCCTTCCAATCCCCCTTTATACACTGTGGTATTTGGGATCCAAGTCTATGAAAATTCTTTCTATCCCTCCCTTTCTGCATGGGAAGGATCTAGTAAATCCATCTTGTTTTCTTCCCTCTGGCAAGTCCAGTATCAAAACAACAATAGGGGTTTTCAGACTTGACAGTGCTCACTGCCATCCCGGACTTACCTGGGCTGTGAGTTGGGGAAATCCCCACACAGATTGGGATCTGGGCAGGCCACCAAACAACCGTTATAGTGGCCTGGGTGGGGAGAGGGTGTGGAGACACATGGATGTACATCCACCCAGCCCTGCCCCTGCACTATGAGGAGCGGCCCACCCCCCACCCCACCCCACTGACAGGCAGTCATGGTGGCCTATGGCTGCCCAGAACTGGCGGGGACCCTGACCAGGTTAAGTAAAGTGGCTGTTCCTCTGTAACGGTGCACTTTACACCTGGTCAGGTGGCCATTCCCCAGGGGTGGGGGCCTTTGGGATGTTCCTGAGTCACAGCCTAGGCTACCTGTCAACACCACCTGGGTATGGCCTGGGAAAATATCTGGTGGCACATCCTACAGTGATGGTAGCCAGCAATTCCACATGGGGAATTGTGGGCTACCATCACATCTGAAAACACCCATAGCATTGCTGTGGGTAGCTTTAGGCATCTCACCTAAAATGGAGTTCAGCCATTGACTTCAACAGGTTCAGGATCACACTGCAACTTTTTGTAGAGGAGGAATCCTGGACTTTTACTTTTCATTCCTCTTCTAGAAAGTCTGGCTTTCTTAGCCAGAACATGGCTATTTTTTATCCCCACAGTATATTGGCCCTGCTGCTTTTGAAATCGTTTAAGATATTTTATTGTTAGTGGAAAGCATACGAAACCAATAACTATTGAACTAAATATCTGAAACAAGGCTCCATGAAGAAGGGTCAAACTTAATCATACTTTAGCATCCTAACGAGCTGAACTGACAAACCCAATCCTTAAGTCAATCCAAGGGTTCTTTCAAACGTGATGACTCCTGCTGCCACCACGGCCACTCTGAGCAGTAGTGGGAGCCATCACTCCAGCCAAAAGTCAGCTGAGCTGCTAAACAAACGTTACGGATGGTGGGCCAGGGAAGGGAAGGAAAAACACACAAATGTGTGTCCACCTGGTCTGGCCTCATTTGGCATGGAGCAGTCTGTCCCTCCCCCCCCAGCTGACAGGCAGCCATGGCAACCAATGACAGCTGCCATGGCATCTGGCTCCCACCACCACAGTAGATAAAGTGGTTGTACAAATGTTATGGCATGTTTTACATCCGGTTGGGCAGGAATATTCCGGGCGGTGTTGACACTTAGCCGGGGCTATGATTTGGGGATTTCCCCAACTCACAGCCCAGACTAAATGCCAACACCACCCAGGGAACAGCCCGGGATTACATCTGGCGGTGATTTCTGACGTAACGGTAGCCCATATTTCCACACATGGCAATTATGGATTAATCCAAAATTCACTGTGCCATTATTGAGTTCCATATTTCCGGATTGTATTTCCAGATTAGGATTTTCCCATTGACTTCAGTGGGAAATCAATCTAACATTCATTTCAATGGGTCATTCATTCTAGTAGTCATAAGGAATGTGCAGAAGGTACATCATTTTCATTTACAAAAACCCCTTCATTTTCAGGGGTTTTTGTAAATGACCCATTCATTTTGGGGTTTTTTTTGTTTTGTTTTATTTTATTAAAATAAAATAATAATGGAAACCAGGGCCATTCTCCACATACTCTTTTCCAAAATGGTGCCATGGAAAAAAGTTATTTATTGATTTAATTTATTTATGAATTAAAATATTTAATATCATCCCCCTCCTGCCTAGGCAACTTGAGGCGGTGTACAATACAAAAACAATAATATAAAATATATAATATGAATCCAATAAAAAGATCAATTCTTCCCTAAGGGAAGAATACCGCCCCAACCCAACCCAACCCATCCCCCTACCTGTCGGTGGCTATTTTGCGCATGCACAGTGATTTTTTAAAAACATATTTCAAATTTTAAAAAATGAAAAATAAAAACAAAAGCGAATGAAATCAATTAATGTTGTTTGCTTATTCATTCATTTTTCATTACCTTATTTACAAAATTAATGGGGCTCAATTTCATAACTAATTAAATGATATTCCATAATAAAAAAACCTCCAGTTTACAAGAAGAGTTAAGGCTCTTGCAAATTCAATCATGCACTAAAAAGCATGGAAATTGCAAGTTAAGTCTCCCACTTTAATTTCCGTGCCATGTTAGCAGTAAAGACATTGCTCACTTACAACTTAGGCTCCATGCACCCACACTTTGCCTTTGTCTTTCAGCCCCAATCCCCTTCCTCTTTGCAGGTTGGGGGCAACACTGAAGCTGGGGACAGGAGGACGTGAGCTGGCCCCTCACCCCCTCCATTTTCTCTTTAAGAAAAAGAGAACTTAGGAGTTCTGTCTCCCACCCCTTCTCCTCCTCTAATCTACTTGGTCCCAGTCCTGTAACAGATAACTCAGGACTCCTGGCTTCCAGCCTCTCCACCCCACTCTAATGCAGTAGGCTTCACTCCCTTCACAGGCAACTCAGTAGTCCTCATTCTGAGCCTGCTCCTCTCTCCCCTGCTCTCAACCTTGTAACAGACAACCCAGGAGTCCTGGGTCCAAGTCGCCCCTCTAACCCTGTAGCCCCCACTCCCCACACAGAGAACTCAAAAGTCCTGGGAAATACAATGTTTGTCTGTATGTGTCATATGGAACAGAAGTGTGTGTGTGGAATGACAAAACAACAACAACAATAAAACACAGGAGAGGAAATGGAATAACAGGGAGGGAGGTTACTGGGAGTCAAAGGATAGAGTCAGCTATGGTAAGTGGAAAAATGATAGGACTGCTTCCTCAGAGATCCCATCAGTCTTCCGAATCAGTTATTTCACTCTGAACCTTATTATTGTAACTATTTCGAATGCCTCCTGTCAATTTACCCACTTAGTCCTGCACAATCTTTGTATTTTTCCCCGTCATTCCACCAATTCTACTTACTGCATCTGGTGCTTCTCATCATTTCACACTCTCTTGCTCTCCCTATGTACTCCCAAAGATGCAACTGTGTTGTATAATTTCACAATCACTTAATTGGATGTTGGAATGACAATAGTATTTATTTAGAAATTGGCACTGCGGTTGCCTCCATTCCTTCCAATGGCCATTCCATTTTATTAATCTCAATGCATACAAGACTTAGTTTTAATTAAACATTTGTATATGACTCTACCCAGCTTCCCTGTGCTCTGGGAGGGCAGTGGAGACTAGTGGGTTAGAGGGATGGTTCTGAGCTATTAGTCAGCTGTCCCATTCTCCCCAACTGAAATGAAAGGATAGAGGGAAAGGAGGGGGTTAAGGGCCAGCTCAGACCCTCCTGTCCCCAGCTTCAGTGTTGCCCCCAACCTGCAAAGTGGAAGGGGATTGGGGCTGAAAGATGCGTCAAAGGCAAAGTGTGGGTGCATGGAGCCTAAGTTGTAAGTGAGCACAATATGTGAGACTGTACAATGTCTTTACTGCTAACATGGATCAGAAGGCAGGAGCCTTGACTTGCAATTTCCATGCTTTTTAGTGCATGATTGAATTTGCAAAGCCTTAACTCATCTTGTAAACTGGAGGTTTTTAAATTATGGAATATTTATTATATATTTATTATTTATTAATTACATTTATTAGCCACCCCCTCATGCCCATGGCATCTCAGGCAGCTTACAGCACAAAATTACAACAATTTAAAACAATTATTTAAAACAACAATCAGTGGCACTATAGGAGTAATAGGAGGCCAGGTCCTGCCGCAGCAGCTCCAGGTACTCCTGCCTGGTTCCTATGGCCACAGTTTTCAAAATATGATATCTCAACTGTTATCCAACTGATTAGGTTGATATTTGGACATAATTAACCACTTACTCCAGTGATCCTTTATCATGAATATCACAATCCTAACTTTAATCATGCCAATTTTATATCAAATAGAATGTTTGGATTTTATAACGGAGGGTGTAACAAACCTTAACTATTAGAGCACTCCCATGTTCTAATAATGAACTGCACACCCCTAGCCAGGTTATAAGAATGAATGGGCCCCTGAGAGAGAAGGAGCTTTGAGGGTCAAGGGGCTATGTGTGTGATGGTGTAGGACTGGCAGTGGGGGGTGAGGGGTTAAGATTGTGGAGGTGTTTGGTAGTGGGGTGAGGGGCTGGGGACTGGAAGTGAAAGGAGAGAGTAGGAGTTGGAAGGAATGAGGTTTTAGTTGCATGAGAGAGTGTGAGTTATATTCGACTAGGTTTGGTTTTTGTGTTGGTTGAATTTAGAGCTGAAACTTGGCTTGATATTTTTGCTGGTTCACAATGATAAGGGGGAAGTACCTCATCTCGACTCGAGGTGAGATGAGAACCCCCCCCCCTTCTCATCAGGAACTGGTGGGAATTTGAGGGGGCCATGTGGGGGCCGGGGTTACAGGTGGGGGTTGCCAGCATGGGAGCCAGAAGCAAGCAGGGGACAAAGACAAGCCCCCAGGTAACCTCCAGCCCCTGCCCAGACTCCCCACTTGGGGGCAAGGGGGAGAGAAAGCTCAGGCAGGGTGGGTGGGGCCAGGGGAGAGGGCTTAGGGGCTAACAGGGGGTTTACTCACTACAGGGGGGGTTCCAACCCCTCAGCTGTGTTCAGCACCACACCGGGCCCCTTTCCAGCTTTACAGTTTGAAAAAGAAGACAAAATAATGACAACCTTTGAGCATGCGCAGACCTTCTCGGACCTGGATGTCCTTTCCAAAGATGGTGCCTGCAGAGCCAAGCATGCACAGAAGAGCTGCTTGGCCCTGTGGGTGCCATCTTTAAAAAGAGCAGCCAGAGCTGAGCAACTTTATGCATGCTCTATTTCCCCGCCCCCCTCCTTTTCAAACTGGAAAGGTAGCAAACGGCCCTGCATGGCGCAGAGTGCAGTGTGTGTGTGTGTGTGTGTGTTCCAGACAGTGAGTAAACCTCTGCCTGACTCCCCACTAGCCCCCCAAACCCCCACCCCTGGCCCCGCACACCCCACCTGAACTTTCTTTTTCCCCCAGATGGGAATGCCAGGTGGGGGCTGGAGGTGCCCAGGGTGATTGTCTTTGCCCTCTGATCAGCTCTGGCTCCTGTGCCAGCCCCACCCCCCCCAGCCCCAGCCCCAAGAGTAATTCACGAGAACTCGGGGAGGTGAGAACACCTGAGTTCTCAGGCCCCTCTCTCAATTCTTATGTATTACTTTTAAGAAAATGTTTTCTTGTTTCACCACTAGTTGAATTGCATTGTGGGGGCTGTGGGATTTAGGGACAACCAGTGCCCCTCTGGATGAGAGAAAGGCATGGGTTTGGAGGGGATAATACATCAGGAGAGTGAAGGAGACTGCAGGGTGAGACTGAGGAGTGCAGGGTGGTATGCTTTACACACTACTACCCTGTGTCCATCCTGAACATAGCAGAATGTATTAATTTATTAAGTTATTAATGAGTCTGGCTGCTAAAATCATGAGATTAGGGAAAAATCACGAGACTGTTTTTTTAAAATGTAAGTTTGACATAGCAGAATTTATGAATACTTACTCCCTAGTTTAACAATAAAAATGGCATATTGTTGGTAAAAACAAACGTTCATATGTTGCCCCAGAGTGGCCTGTGCGGGTGGCCCTTGGCCCAGGATGAGCCTCAGGAATTTCCCTGAGGACACATGCCAGACCAGCTGCCTATCCGTCCCAGGGCAGTCCTGGGCATTAGGATGCAACGTTAGTATCTGACAGAGCAGTGACAGACAAGTGCATGAGTCCTGTGCCACAGCAACCGACTGTCAGCTGCTCTTCTCCCAAGTCTTCGCTAGCAGAGGCCTTCATTCCCTTTGTATAAAATGGAAGAAACTAATTCTGTGTAATCCATGGATGGTAGTTCTGGGTGACAAGGGATCAGCACAGGAAAAGGGTTCATGTAAAATATTTCTCCCCTCCTGCCATACCAAAGATTGCATACTAATGATGCATATTCTCGGTACTCTCAACCCCAGGCTTACAAAAGCAATGATGTATTTGATGTGGTTTAAATACCTCAGTATTTAAAATTCAGCTTATAAAGAATGCACGACCGGCAGTTTTTAATGGCGGCATCTCGTCCAAAAGCCACCCGTGGGACTTTTCTTTGGTGGATTATTTAAATCCAAAACCCTCAGTGGCACGTCTAAAAATGGCCTATGTCTGGCTGCCCAAAATCATGAGATTAGCATAAAAACCATGAGACTGTTTTTAAAGCAAAAAAAAGAGAGTAAGTTTGGGGTTTTTTATTTGTCAGCTCATGACTCCAAGACCCAGCAGAGCTTAGTGTAATAAAAACAACATACTAAAGCACAATACAAATAAATCACACATATAAGGCATCAAACCCCAACTCACCATATCCCATCCCATCCCACCCTGCACGCCTGAGTCTCACCCTGAGGTCTCATCAACTCTTCCCACGTATTCGCCTCTCCAAACCCATACCCTTCTCTCTCCCAGTGGGGCGCAAGTTGTCTCTAATCCCCTTTCTCCCTGAAGCCCCCACAATACAATGAAACCAACACCAAAAACAAACCTAATCTTGTAAAACTCCCACTCTTTCACTTACAATTAAAGTCTCAGTCTTTCTACCCCCTTCCCCTCAGCCCACTTCCAGATTCCCAACCCTTCCTCTCACTACCAGCCCCTCCACACACTTAGCGCCCCACCCCCACTGCCAGTCCTCCATGACCCCACACCTTGTTCTTCACCTACCCACCCCCTCTTTCTTTCTTTCTTTCTTTCTTTCTTTCTTTCTTTCTTTCTTTCTTTCTTTCTTTCTTTCTAATAATGTGGCTAACAGAATGAATGGTCCATTGGAATGAATGGCAGATTGGTTTTACATTGAAGTCAATGGGAAAATCCTAATCCAGAAATATAAATTCATAAATCCAGAAATCCATAAAATTTGAGATACAAATATGTAATTAATCCAAATCTGTAGATCAATCCATATTCCCATCCTGTTAAAAACTCAGACCTACCAGTATCCTGGGGAAAGCAGCAGCAGCAGCAACAGCAATGAAAAGAGTCCAGCTGCTAGTCTGAATAGAAAGCTGTTTGCTGCTGGAGTTCTGGTATGTCATTTCTGAGAGTTTCAGACTTCATGCTGCTCTTGCTGTCAAATATATATGTTCAAAAGAGGGCAAAATCTTGTGTGCATGCCATTTGTCAAATCATTTCTCTCCTAGCAAGACTATAACCTACAGAACCAAACCCTCATCGCAGGAAGCAATAAGTATCCCCACTGGAGGGAAATTTACAGGTGCAAACGGCAGGGGCCACTTGTGTAAAATCTGAGGGATCTAGACCTCAGTCCCACAGATCCTGGACTCCTGCTTTCCTAGGTGCATGGCTGCCAAGATAGCTGTGTTAGTGCTGTCTCTGTGTACGTTTAGGGAGGGATGGTAAACACAAAGCAGATGTTTGAACTTATTACAAACACTTTCCATGATAGTTCAGCATGAAATTCTTCTTGTTTGCTCGAGAACAATGCCATATAGACCCTGATCTAACCCCTACAGAAATCCACAAAGCTCCAACTGCACTGTGTCTACTAGGGGTGGGACTCCAGGTGAATTACCAGATACCGGATTTACCGGTACCGGATCTCCCAATACTGGATTTATCGGTATCAGAATACCAAATTTTAACATTGTTGATTTTACTCTTTTTTTACATTGCGGCCATAGTTAAATGGCGGTGATGTAAAAAATCCAGTAAAGCCAGCAATGATGAATATCCGGAATTCTGATACTGGGTATTACCGGTATTATCGGATGAATCCAATACAGACCATTATCGGTATTATCGGATTAATCCGATACTGCTAGTCCTACCCTTAGTGCCTACAAACAAGAGCATTTGCGGTCTTGAGGATTTCTCTTTATTAGTCATGATTATTGTTATTTCATATTTATATGCTACCCATTTCCAAAGGACTCAAGAGATAAATGAGATAAAAAGCAATAGAAATAAACACTAATCTCAATAAACACAGGGTGAAAACAAAATGGACATACACGTAACTCCACTTTAACACCACTTCAGCACTGCTTTAACATTTCTTATATACGTTGCAGGGCTGTATTGACATATGCAATACAAACCCTTCAAAAACCACACCACTACCCACTCCCATTTTTGTGCCTCCAACACAAAAAAGTCCTCACCCCCCAAACCTACTCCTACTCCCCCATCTCTCACCCAGAGGAGAAGATACATGCTCCTCCATCTCTCACCTGAAGGATCCCCTGAGCTCAGCCTGCTCCCCACCCCCAGTGGGGCTGCAGCTAACCTCAGAACCATCTCGACCCACTCACACTACTCACCCCCTGACTCTCACAAAGCTTCCCAACTTCTCTCTCCCATGACACAAATAGGGATGGGTGAACGTGGTTCGGAAGTTCGGAATTCGGACTGAACTCGGTCTGTTCGGTCAACCGAACCTAACTTCCGAACCGAACTCGAATTTAAAACCGAACCGAACTGAATTTCTGAACTCCGTTCTGTTCACCCATCCCTAGTGGCAACACACACCAAAAAAAACCTGGTTTCGAATGGCCGAACGTGGTTCGGAAGTTCGGAATTCGACCGAACTTGGTCTGTTCGGTCGACCGAACTGAACTTCTTAACCAAACTCGAATTTTAAACCAAATCAAACCGAATTTCCGAAATTGAATTTTAAACCAAACTGAACAAACCGAATTTCCAAACTCCGTTCTGTTCGCCCATCCCTAGACACAACATCTTACAAAATGTTTACTCCATCTGCGCATTCCCATGGGTTCTTCTTCCTCTTTATGCAACCACCTGTGTCAATGACAGGTCTTTCTATTGACTTCAACAGGTCTGAGGACAGACTCTATGTGGTTGCCAGGCAGTCTCTCAGATAATTGTGCTTGTTTATTCTCCTCCACAGAGCACAGGGGATGAGTTGATATTCTTGCAGCAGTAGCTGCAAGGAAGTTAAAGGCAGAACCGCTCTCCATTATAAACGGGACTACTGAAGCTCTGATATTGAAGTAACTTCTTAAGCTACAATTCTGAAAATTTATCCATGGCTTATATTTGTGAGGACCATCATATGTGCAAAGTGTGAAGAAGATCCAGCCAGAAAATCAAAAGTTATAACTGTTTAACAATTAATTGGTTGTGGTCAAAATGCACAGTATCCAGACTATTTTGAATCATTGATATCTCCTCCCCCACTCCCCCCAATGAGTTGAGCCCCCAGATTTCATAGCCTTGGAACATGAGATCTAGGTCAAGTGCAGGTGTAGTGTGATAATGATTGGTGCAGCCAAAAATGAAGTATTAAACATTAAAAAATCAGTTCTGTGGGCTGGCACATGTGCAGTTGAGCAGCTGCTGACTGCCATTTGTGTTGTTAGAAAAAACAGCATAAGGAAAGTTACATGACTCTGCTTTTTAAAATCACGTAACTTTATCAGGAGCCAGCTCTGTCACAAAGTCTTTAAGCTGTAGTCTTTTTTCTTTTTCTTTATTGGTCATGGAGGAAGCTAGTGCATTAATAAAATTATTATTAATTATTATTATTATTATTATTATTATTATTAAGCTGTAGTCAGTTTCATGTCAATTACCCACTTGCTTCACTCCCTACTTTTCAGTATGAAAAGTCTGCAACTTTTGAAAAGTACCGACTGATGCTGGGGGGAAATTGACATGAAACTGACTAGAGCTTCCTCTTGCTTTAAAAATATAAATATAATTATTTAAATATAATTGAAATAAATATAATTGATTTAAATATAATAATTTTAAAATATAAAAAATGTAACACAAAAGACCAATAAAGCACCCTTGGTATGAAAAAAATAATCAGCATTCAATCAAACAAGGTTTTACTTTTTTTCCCTAGCCCTTAACACAAAACTTGCCAATAATAATAATTTTAAAAAATGACATGAAACTGACTAGAGCCTCCTCATGCTTTCTTAGGTAAGTGGGTAATTGACATGAAACTGACTAGAGCTTAAACTCTTTGTGACAGAGCTGGCTCCTGATAAGGTTATGTGATTTTAAAAAGCAGAGTCATGTAACTTTCCTTATGCTGTTTTTTGGTGGTCAGTGGCTACTTGACTGCACATGCGCCAGCCAGCAGAACCAATTTTTTAATGTTTAATAACTTGCTTTTGACTACACCAATCATTATCACACTACAACAGCACTTGATCTAGACCTCATGCGCCAAGGCTGCATAGTCAGAGACCAGGATCAACAGTAGCCTGGGGGGCTGGTACAGGGGACTGTGGTAGAGGAAGAACCTCCATGGGAGCATGAGACCGGATGCCCCCTCAACGCTCCTCAGACTGTCAATGTGTCCCCAGCCTATCTCCACTGCCTGCCTGCCTCCCCCAGCCTCCCCAAAGTGTATACCCTGTGTGCTGCATGCAGCTCCAGGCTCTTTAAATCAGCACTGTCTGTATCAGCTCTTTTCTGAGAGCCAGTGATCAGCTATTCTGACTCTAAGCCAAAAGCTGGCAGTCAGAGCTGATAAGAAAATCCTGTGCCAGCCTGGGCACACAGGATCTGTGCTTCAGGGAGGCTGGGGGGCTTCATTTCTTCTGCTCTTCCTGGCTCCTCCCTCACTGAGGCATTGCTCCTGGGGCTGGGGGTGGGGGGCAGCACTGGGTGCTGCTGGGGAGGCAGGACTGCCTCTTCCTCCTTCTTCCCCCTCCCTCTTCTCCCCTGTGGCCAGGCTATGCATAAGAGAGTCAGGATTCTAGAGGAGTCAGATCCCCAGAGAGCATGCACGAGTAGCTTTCTCAGAGAAGCAATGCTCTCTGGGGTATTTGGGAGGGGCTAGGAGTTCCTTGGCTGGGTTCCTATGGAGAAACCCAGTCAATCAGCAAGGCCTAGGGGGCAGTTTTGAGCATCATTTCTAGACACTCTGGCCACCCCTGAGCTTCTTTATAATCTCCCCCCACCCCTACCAGAGTGGGAGGAGAGAGAAAGAAAGCTCCCCCGCTTCTCTTTACCAGAGAGGAGGGGAGGGAGAGCTTGCTTCAGGCAGGATGGGCACACTGAGAGAGAAGCCTGGGGAGAGGCTGAAGCTGCTGCATACACAGACAGTGGAGAGACTGAGGCCACACGGGAGAGAGACAACTTGGACAAGAAGACAGTGAGGCATGGGGAGAGGGAGGGGGCTTGGGGAATCTGTGTGGGGTGAGGGGCATGGGGACAGGGACGGGTTTGGGGGCTCCGTGGGGGAGTGAGATATGGGGGCAGGGAGGGAGGGGATTGAGGGCTCTGTGGGGGGAGAGGGGCATGGGGACAGGGAGGAACGCGGCTACCACTATCAATTTGTGATAATAAATTAGTGCTCACAAAGGAAAAAAATGTGAAAGCTTAGTCAGTGATAAATATGAATAAGAGTAAGTATGTAAGGTAAGGAATTAAGTACATATCTTATGTTTATGGGTATTTTCAGACGTTACAAGATCACAGTCAACCACAGTGAACCACGGTCAATCCCGCGGCGGGGCCAAAGCATCCTGAACGTCTGGGTATTTTCAGACGTTACAAGATCACAGTCAACCACAGTGAACCACGGTCAATCCCGCGGCGGGGCCAAAGCGCCCTGAACGTTTGTTCAGCGGCTGCTAGATGTTCACCACAGTCAATCCCCACCAGGGGTCAAATTCAACCACGCTTCCGGAGCTCCGGCCCGGACCATCGTCAAAAGTGTGGTCAATGCAATTCCCAATGGGAAACAAAAAAAAGTAATGTATGAATGGCAGCCACCGGCTGGAAGAAAACAGAATGATTCCAGCCGGGGACAAAGCACGCAACATTGCTGCCAGGCAACCAGCAACAACACAGGCCAGGGAGGGAGATTTAAAGGGCACACAGTAGCAGGGAAACATGGTGGGATGGAGCGAGGCAGAAGGGAGAGGAGAGCAGCGGGCGAGAGAGCAAGGGAAGAGGAGGAGAAGGTGGAGGAGGCACAGGCAGAGGAGGAGGTGGTCGTGCTGCACATGGAGGAGGTGGAGGGACATCAGCAGCAGCAGCAGCTGGGATGGGCCACCCCAGTGCCTTCTGGGTGTTTGGACCATGGCCGGGAATCAGCGTCATGTCTGTTGCGCTGCCCTGGGCCGTGGTCTGGCAGCCCAATTCCCTGCCGTGGTCCCGGTCCCATCATGTCTGTTCAGGGCTCTCCTTGACCACGGGGGGTGGTTGATCGGTTCCCCACTACTGGGAATCCACTGTGGTGAATCGGGACCACGTAACGTGTGAATACACCCTATGTTCATGGTAAATTATGAAACATAGAGAGAAAACGTGGATATGATTTCCATGCTTTTTGGCGTTTGTTTTGTTGTAATGTATGTTGTGAAATGTTTTTTGAATTGGAATTGAAATTAATTTTAATGCTTTTTGAAATTTAAGTTAGGGGAAAATGTATGTTGTGAAATGGTTTTGAAAAGGAAAGGTTTTTTGTTTGGGAACTGGTTCTGTCTTTAACGTTTTTTAAAACTGTTACTTTTTTTTTTTTTTTTAATTGAGCCCTACGTGTCTGTATCCAAATTAGATACCAGCTTCCCTGCAAGTCTGGTACAATTCAGCACCCACGCTGCCCTTCTACTTACACCTAAAACAAAATACCTAGTCCTACAAGGTTTTATGCAGGATGACACTTGAAAGAAAGTGCAGCAAGCGGCACTCCTAGCTACAGTGCTGTAGTAAAATATCCAGTCGCTTAGAAAAACATTTAACATGACAACTCACTGGTTAGTTTTGCTTGCTTAGAAAAAAATGTTCAACAGTCCTGGAGTGGATTTAGATATAAAAAAGCACCAGAGAAACAGTTTTTCAAAGGCTAATTCTAAATCTCTTTCTAAGATTCCATGTGCACTTTACAGTTCTGTAGAAACATAATCTTCTTTCAATAGTAGCTCTTACGGGTCAATTATTATTATCTAGAGACTTCATGAATACAATCAGTTTACACTTGTCTAGCATAAAGCAGTGGAGAGGAGAGAGTATATTATGCACAGCAGATTATAAGATGGTTGGAGTTCTTCCCCCCCCCCCCCTCATTTTAGATGAAATTGCAAATTACTTACTTCTTATAATGGGGTCTGGTTACCCCATCCTGGAATCGTACCTCCTAACTGTCCCTATTTAGGAGGGATAGTCCTTTGAGTGCTGAATCTTACTGGTCTTCTTTCAGGAAGGAGGGAGGGAGGGAGAGATGGAGAGAGAGACCGACCGACCACTGGCACCTCTTTCCTAGTGCTCTAGGGAAAGCTCTTGAGAAGAGAATGGGGAGATGATGGAATGAGAAGAAACTAAGTGAAATGAGAAGCAGGAGAGTCTCTATTCCCCCAAGACAAGAATGACTATAGCAGAGCAGGCTAGAAGGGAGCCTGACCCTTTAAAGAAAGTTGGCATCAGCAGAGTTAACACCAGTAAGGCATCATGGCTGGGCTAACGGAAGGGCTGATTGGGGCCAGTTAGGCTGGGCATGGCAGGGTCATCCCAGAGCTCAGGAGACTGAGCTGAGACCTCAGTGGAGAAGCCATGTGTGAAGCAGAAGCTTCGGGGGAAGTTCTGCGTAGGGACTAGGAAACCCAGGAGTGAGGGCTGGAGAGGATAAAGGCAGGAGCCAGGTAGGGCTCTGCCTGTAGAGAGAGAAAATTGCTACCGAGCAGCTGAAGGGACTTGGGAGAGTAGGAGTGCAGTTTTGAGTCCAGATGGGAAGTACCTGTGAGTTACAGGGTCATGGACTCTCCGGACCAGGGCTACAGGTCCCTGATGGCGGTCCTAGGGCTCCAGTGGGAGGTGCCTAGCTGGTGGGCCAGGAACTGGTCTGAGAAGATCCTGGGGTTAACGCCCTACCAGCCCAGGACCCCAAAGGCCTTATTCTGAGAGAGACTAGACCACACTCCTTCCATGGAACGGGGACTCTGAACAAGGTTAGAGCAAGCTCTGGTTGAGGCCAGAGCACCACAGGTGGAGGCCTGCGTCTGGTCCAGATTTTTGGGATCAGTTTCAGCAGGAGTCATCCGCAGATGCAATTGAAGTGCTGGGGGCTGTGAGGGCCACAATTTGTGAACTCAGTCCATGCCTGTCCTGACTGGTTAAAGCCAGCTGGGAGACACTGGAGTCATTGCTGGTGGGGGTTGTCAGTGCCTCCCTTGAGGCGAGCAGAGTTGTAGAGTGCCTGAAGGAGGCTGTGGTGTGACATTGACTTCCTTGCCAGTTATTGGTCAGTCTCTAACCTTCCCTTTTTAGGGAAGGTTTTTGAACAAGTGGTGGTCCAGCAGATCCAGGGGCATCTGGACCACATCGGTTTCCTCAATTCCTTGCAGTCCGGGTTATAGCACTGAGACTGTGCTTGTGGCCTTGCTCAACAATCTCCACCAGAAGTTGGACCGAGGTCGGTCCACTCTTCTGATTTTATTAAATCTATCAACGACTTTTGGCACGGTTGACCATGAGATGTTGGTGACCGTGGGACCGTGCCAGGGTGGGCAAAATTGTTCCTGAATGGTTCCAATCCTTCCTGACTGGAAGAACTCAGTGTGTGATACTGGGGTACTTTTCATCATCTCCCCGGGATCTCACATGTGGAGTTCCGCAGGGATCCATTCTGTCCCCGTTCCTGTTCAACGTGTACATGCAGCCTTTGGGTAAAATTGTGGGAGAGTTTGAGGTTTGGTGTCATCAGTATGCTGATGACGTCCAGCTTTACCTCTCATTTTCATCTGACCCAGGTCCTGCAGTCTCTGTGTTTACCAGTGTCTGGCTGTGGTGGCAGACTGGATGAGGACGAGCTATCTGAAACTTAATCCCGATAAGACGGAGGTGATGCTGGTGGGAATGGGTGAGGGGGTGGAGGCCCCCATCATTGAGGGGTGCATCCCTCCTTGGTCCCTCAGGTTCAAAGTCTGGGTGTACTTCTCGACTTTCAGTTCTGGCTGGATGCTCAGGTGACGGCTGTGGCAAGGAGTATTTTTTGTAAACTACATCTGGTTTGTCGTCTTCGGATTTATATCTTAGACTCTGTTCTTGCCACCATCATCCATGCATTCATCTCTTCAAGACTGGACTACTGCAATGAACTCTACATGAGGCTACCCCTGGTGATGACCCGGAGACTGCAGCTGGTACAGAATGCCTCAACTGGCCTCCTGGTGGGTACGGGCCACCGTGAGTAGGGATGTGCGAACAGAATGCGGTTCGGATGTTCGGTCGTTCGGTTCGAAACCCCAGTTCGGGTTCGGTTGTTTGGTTCAGCGGAGTTCAGTTCGGCTGATATATGACACTATCATTTTTTTTTTTTAAAAAAAAGTGTTAACTCAAATCAAAGTAGCTACTCTGAGAATTTAGTCAGTAGAGTATACCCTAGAGATTTATAGTGGGCAGTTTCAAGTATTTTCTATTTTGTCATTAGCAGGGGTGGGGGAACCTTACCATCCCTCAGGGACTGGATCCTCACCCCTTCAGAGGTCTCATCACCTACATAGGGGGCATGGCCACCTATAGAGAGGTGATAAGGTCACATTGGGTAAAAACTAATGTGATGGTGCTCAGGTGCTGCTACAGACTTACCCCCTCCTGGGTTGGGCCTCCATCATGACTGGGATTCAGTCAGGCCCCCAAACTAATGTGATCCACTGCTGGAGTGTGGAATGTGCCAGGCTGCACTATATGATGGTGAAAGGGAACCTCCAGGGCCTGTTTGGCAACTGCCTGAAGGCCTCAAAAGGACTGTGGGCCAGGGTTCCCCACCCCAGCTTTAAAACTAGAGGCTAATTTCTGGCATCTTCTAAATAGCAATTCTCAGAGTCACTGAAATTTGCCTCAGTAAGCCCTGACTAACGCTCTAGGAATGCACCTAGAATTCAGCAAAAAGAAGTTGCATTGGGTTTTTTTAAACTGCCATAAAGAATGGAAATAGATGGGCTGCCCTGCTTTCCCTTGACAATTACCTATGCTGTGACTCTGATGACCTGTTTAATGGAAGAACTGACATAGCCTTCTGAAGGTATACATAATGATTCTACAATTACTACATTTACTCAGATACCATATTTAATATTTAAAGCTACCAATGCTCTTGGAATAAATCAGATTAAAGAGAATGAGGGAAAGAATGAGCCAGGAGATACATGCTCAATGAGGAAGCCTGCCAATACTCTTATGGGATATATGGTGTTTGGAAGAGCAATTAATTAATTAAGTCAGAGATGATACAGCAAACTAGCAAATGCTCCACCGCCCACCCCTCGCCTCCCTCCCACAAAGAGCCAACACTAATGTCATGAACAAGAGATAAGACTCTTCTCTAAGCTGGAAGGACAGCCTGAGGCCTGTTCTGACATGATTTCACTCTCACACTTCTCCCAACAGAATGTGACTAAATGCTGAAACATCACAGAAGCAGTGCAACACTGAAGTACTCAGTTGTTTCACAGAGTGATGCCCAACAATAGAGATAAATATTACCAGAGAGGTGAAAGAAATACTGAAAAATGAAGTAACTAAAATACCACCAACAAAAAATAAAGGAAGAGCTGAAGTTAAATACCAAAGATGAAACAACAGAAAGCAATAACCCAATCAGGAAACGAAGCAGAGAAACAAATAGTGTTCCACCGTCCTCTTTGTTGAACTGGATTTGAAGTGACCAAATTGGTTATGTTTGGTATTCTCTTGGATGTTCATTTCAACTTCAGCCGTAATCCAGCAGCAATACTGTGTCTTCACATGGATGGACAGCTGCCCCGCCTGACCCCCGGGCGGGCTGTTCATTTTAAGGTGGCCCGCCAGATATGTATGCAGAGAAGAGGTGGGGCAAGTTATCACTGCTCCAGGGCAGCCCCCCAGTGGTGCTCTGGAACATCCAGGAACACTGCCAGCAGAGCGGGTAGCCCAACTCTGGGGCACCGGCCGGAAATGGGCAGACATGGGGGTGCACTTCCGCGTTCATTTAAAAACACTCGCTGTGGTTCTATGGTTAACTTCACTTTTATTATTTGGAATATTCTTAGTTTTAAAAGACCTGATTTTTCACAGTTACTAATGGGTCTGGAGGATCAGACTACATTTATGATCAACTGCTGTGGTGCAATAATTAGAATTTTGTAAAGAAGGACTGAACCCTGCCCCCACAAAATCATGCTTTCTGATGCTCTTCACCTGCCTGCCCCTACCCAAACATAGGCAGAAACAGGGGCTGTTCCCCTCTCTTGGCTCTCCCACACTTGCTTCACCTTTCTAGTGATGGAGGGTAGTTGCCATGTTGGTCCCAAACAGAAGAGATGGAGACAAAGTAGTCTAGCTGGTATTGGAGCAACTGTAGTTGGTGAGATTATTCGATCTTTCGACTCACCCAGGACCCTTCCTCAGTCATGTATTAAGTCAGAAGGAGGAGACAAATTAACCTTAGTTTTCTCAAACTTCAACTAAATGCTTTGGGTTGGGCTTGACTCCCCTCTATATAAAGGATTAATACTTTATACTTATTAGCTCATCTCACCATGCTACTGTTATTTTCTCCTGATGAGAGGGATGGCTGTGAATGTGGCATATCCACAATATCTTATCTATCCAATCAGCATCCAATTTCAAATGATAATTTCTTTTCACCAATAATGAAGTGGTTGGCTTATACCACAAGACACATTGCTCTTTTATGGAATACCTCCTATCTGCTGAGGGAGAGAATCTTATTAATCATCTGCTGCTACTCAAACCATGTTCAAAGCAGATACTTTGAAAGTGACACAGCTGTTTTTAGAGAGTACAAATTTGTAAAGTTGCTAAGCATATTGTACCCCAGTCAAGTGAATTAGAATATAGATGTGCTTGTCAGGGTGCCTTTTAAACTAACATTCAATTCTTAGAGTCATTCACTACACAACTGTCCTTGCCTACCACCAGCTACCTTGGCTACCTTTGATGCTGCTACCACAATTTAGAAAGATGTCAGCAGCAGCAACAGATTCCCTGGAACACTGTTTAAATTTTATACAGTAAACACTCATCAGAGCTGACACCACTTCATATCCAGTATATCCTGCACTATACAGTGTCTGTCAGATTGCAAGCTAGAAGTTAATGCTAAAGACTATTCTTTTCCCTACAGGCTGCAATGTGTCAGTTACAGACTTAAATGTAAAAATATTTGGATACAATCTTGAAAGGTGCATTCTAGATACAAAAGAAAGTGAGGAACACAAATATGTATATGACCCTGCTTCTGCAATCACTTACACGGGGCTTAATGTAATCCATTGTGTAGTCCTATCGGTTTTGATTTCAGTGTAAGCATTTGCAGAAGCAGGACATCAGTCCATGGTTTTAAAAAAATGTGCAAGTGGTTATAATGTGCAAGAAGTCTCATCTAAACCCCACCCAAGGGATTTTTACACGCCATGTGATTTCACGCCACGAGTGCCCCGTGCACATCAAAAAGTGGCCTAAAACAGTAATTCAAAAATGAGGATTGAGAAAGCAGTCTGGGCACAGTATTTTATTGCCTTGCATTTTCTGTAGTCCCTTGGACCTGCCCATAGTCACTGTAATGGATGAAAATACTGGTAAATGGAAACAGTGGCCTTTTAGTTCCAGTTTCCACAGGTTTACAAAGCTACATGGGTGTAAACTACATGGTATAGGTTCAGGCCATATTTTATAGCTGAGTAAACCCTTTGGTTTTTCAGCTTTTATTGAAAACTAATTTTGGACTGTAGCCATTAGGGATGGGCGAACAAACGCCGTTCAGATGTTCAATCGTTCAGTTCGAAATCTGAGTTCCGGTTCGGCTGTTCGGTTTGGTGGAGTTCGGTTTGGCTGAACTCATCCAAACATTCAAAAAAGTGCTATCAGTACCAAAACTGAAAAATTTTCAGTATCGGTATTTTTGACCCTGAAACCACCCCTTGTGTCCACCCCTGGTTCCAGGAAGTCTGCTCCTCAGCTGCCTCCCCCTTCCAGTCACGTTTTTCCCGCCCAAAGTAACATTTTTCCTGACCATGAACTCATCTGAACTCATCCGAACTTTTCCAAACTGTTTGGCCGTTCGAACATTCAGTTTGGAAGTTCAGTTCGGTCATCCGAACAGGCCGAGTTCGGGCTGAACTCTGAACTTCCGAACCGCGTTCATCCATCCCTAGTAGCCATGATGTGACAGAGACATATGAGTTATGAATGATGAAATATGAATATATGTAGTCTCAGCATTGATGTTTTTCTGAGACCATCTGGTGAACCCTAACAGGCATTTGGTATCTAAATGAATACCATAATGTGTAAAACTCCATGGTGTTGATTATATTGTATGAATTATTGATTGTATGGGCCAGAGTGAAAATTATTTATTTATATTTATTTAGATTTCTACCCCACCCTTCCCAGATGCCTCAGGGTGGCTTACAAAAACAAATAAAACAATACATATTAAATAGCATAAAAACTAGGGATGGGACACCAGGGAGAATACCGGGTACCAGATGTACCAGTATCGGATCTCCCAGGTACCGGATTTACTGGTATCGGCATACTGGATTTTTAATATTGGTTGCGGTACCAGATTTTTTACATTGCGGCTATTGACTTCAATGGCCGCAATGTTAAAAATCCGGTACCATGACCAATGTTAAAAATCCGGTATGCTGGTACAGGTAAATATCGGATTTATCGGATTTATCGGATGAAGTCAATACACCCAAATACCGGCAATATCAGATCTCGGGAGAACCGATATTCTGACCCCTAATAAAAACACAAACCCCCAACCATTCCCTTCACCCCTCCCCAACCTGAACAAAATCCCACAAAAAACCCTCCCCAACCACCCCCTCACACCCCTACCCCCACAAGCCCAGCAAAAACCCCATTCCCTATCCCTGCCTGTTAAATATCTTACCAAAAAGAAAGGTCTTACACCACCTCTGGAAGACACCCAGGCTCTCAGGCTCAGGCTCAGACAAACCTCTGGGGAAAGGGAGTTCCATAGCCCTCACTGTATGCACAAGACTAACAGATGGCACCCACAGGAAGGCACTCCTGGCCAATCACAGGGGCCGCAGTGGGGCATGGAAGGACAGGCAATCTCTCAGATATGTGGGGCTCAGACCGTTTAGGTCTTTAAAGGTCAAAACCTTTATGGTAAAAGCTTATGAAATGGGACAGGAAAGCAATTCAAGACAAACTGAGCCTTGGCCAGATGAAGTTGTCTGCTCACAATACACATCCGAGAGATACATGACACATAGGTTGCCCTTGATGACTGTTCAGAAGCTGTAGCTGGTGCAGAACCTAGTGGCCCACCTTCTATCAGGGGTGGGTGATGGGTAGCACATTATCCCAGTGCTCCAGTGTCTGCACTGGCTGCCAATAGCTTTCTGGGCATGATTCAAGGTGCTGGTTTTGACCTATAAAGCCCTAAATGGCTTGGGCCCCAAGTATCTGAAAGACTTCCCTTCCTTATGTTCCATTGTGGCCTCTGAGGTCAGCTGGGAGCACCCTCTTGTGGGTGCTATCTGCCCATGAAGTTTTCACAACAAGGACAAGCAGAGAGGCTTTTCAATGTCTGTCCCACAATTTATGGAACACCCTCCCCTTGGGGATTTGCCTATGCCCAAACCTGCTCATCTTGCAGAAAAGATGCAAGACTTTTTCGTTCGGCCAGGCATTTGGCAGTAGGGATGGGCGAACGCGGTTCGGATGTTTGATTTGGCAGGCAAGGAGAGGGGTTAGGGGAAAGGTTGGTGGGTGAGACAGCTAGTGAATTTTTTTTAGTTGTTTTATATGTTTTTATATTTTGTAAACCACCCTCAGCTTAACTGCAAAGGGCAGGGTAAAAATTATAATAAATAAGTAGGAGACATGTCTTCAGACAAATATCAGCAAAATTGCTGGAAGAGAAACAAAGGGGCATGAATATTTAAAGGGTGTTTGGATAGCACCTGAGAGGTTAAGGGAAACAACATTCAGAATGGGGCACCACTGAGCATTCATAAGAACATAAGAAGTGCCATACTGGGTCAGACCAATGGTCCAACTAGCCCAGCATCCTGTCTCCGACAGTGGCCAATCACGGTGGCTTGGGAGAAGCACCCATCAGGTCACAATGGGGGATCCATTCCCTGTTGTTTTCCCCCAGCTCCCATCATGTTCCCTGATCCAACGCTCAAGAAAGAGCTTACAGCCAATATATGAATCTAACAACCAGCAAGCAGGGTAACTGAGTTGTAACTGGTCCAGTGGTGCTTTGGGGAACAGCCATAGAGAGGGAAACACCAAAGATCATGGTCACACATGACCCTTCCCTTAAAGCATTGTTCTCCTCCTAAAAGTGATTCTGCAGAAATAGTAGCCTGTGGCTCCATCATTTTTGTATCCCATGTTCTAATCCAAATGTGCTCTATTTATGGGTAAAACAAGGAGTTATTTCCCCACTCTCTGAGACAAGCAAACAGCACAGGGACCAAGTTCTTTCTACTGGTTTCATTATTGCCAGGAGAAATTTTTTAAGGCAAATTAATTCTGTATTTATATTTGTGCCGTCTTGTGGCCTTCAGTGGGGTTGCTCAGGTGTAGAGTTTTGAAGCTCAGAAAACAATTCTGTTGGTTGTGCACACGAAGAAATAGAATCTAAATTTCTCCCTGTGTTGTCTCATCTGGGTCTCTGGTTCCTCAGGACCCAGGTGTACTGGCTCTAAGGATGGTGACCTTACCTAGTGAGCCATCTATGGAACAGTCCTTAGGATCAGTTCTGCAGCACTCGAGTCATACTGGCCACCTCTTCCAGCTCCAGATGGAAAAGCATGACCATTGTCCTGATTGGTTTAATTAGTCTGTAGATTTGCAGATCTGCCTCCAGTGGCTTGTCTTGCAAAACAACTTTCTCCCATTCCAGCTCCTTTCTGCATGCTCCTAATTCCAGCATCCTGCCTCTCCTGCCCCAGCCTCCACTTCCCTTCCACCACTGGCCTCTTGTTCCAGCAACTTGTTCCTGAAAGCTCCACCTCACCTGCCCCAGTCTCTAGTACCAACATCCTTCTCTTGGTCCCCTCTTTGCTTTCTCCAAACCACTCGTGGTCTTATCTATTTCTCTCTTCTCCTTTCTAATCTGAAGATCCCTAATTTATTTAGACTTTTTGTATGGAAGCCGTAACCCATGTAATTTCTGAGCTCCTTCTCAAAGTGTTAGGCATTTGGACCCCAATGAAAGATGTCCGGTAAATGTTCTATCAGTTACTTCTTGGGCAGGGGAAAGATGGAGAAAAGGCCCATGAAGATGTGATCTTTCTGGGTCTATCACTGCCGGTACAGTTGGCTGCTGTTTCCCCACTCTTTAACTGTTCTTAGACCCTCTTCTCTTCTTTTCTTTTCTTCACCTGCAAATGGCCATAGATGAATTACAAGAAAGGTATAAAAGCAATAATGAGACAGTTCTCACAAGCTAAGGTAATTACAGGAAGAACACGTAGGCCCGTGGCGAGAATCCATAGAGACTAGACCTGAGTTCTTGATGTAACAAAAGAAACCATGTCTGGAAAATTTATTTCTTAAAGTGAGCTAAAATAATTATCTGACCCAAAGCATAAAATAAAAATTAGGCAGTTCATAATAAAGGACAGATTACATAGAAGGTAACATAATTATCACTAATGATATGATTATGGGTGATTTTAGATGCTACGGGACTCCCTTTTACCACAGTCAATCCCCGGCCCTGTGGTGGAGGAGGGCCTGTAACGTCTATTATTATTATTATTATTATTATTATTATTAAACATTTATATAGCGCCAGTTGCAACTTGGCGCTGTACAGAACATACAATCAGATGCGGTCCCTGCCTGTGGCTTACAATCTAAAAGACAAGGAGGGGGAGACAAGGAGAGGGGACAGTGGGAGAGACATGGGAGAAGACAAACAAACATTCAGGCGGATGCGAAGTCTCAGGTGCGTGTACTTGGCTTGGTTACAAGGTGGTCGGTAGCAGCAGTCAGCAGAGGAGGGCTGACAGTAAGAGCAAGGGGAAAGACTAGAGGGCATTGGGAAAGGCAGCATGGAAAAGGTGGGTCTTGAGGAGGGATTTGAAGGAGCGGAGGGAGGAGGCGAGGCGGACGTCGGCAGGGAGGGAGTTCCAGGCATGCGGGGCAGCGAGGGAGAAGGGACGAAGGCGGTTGGGCGAGCAGGAGAAGCGAGGGAGAGCGAGGGAGGGGACAGCGGAAGAGCGGAGAGCGCGCGCAGGAGCGCGTAGGGCGATTAGGTCCGAGAGGTAAGGGGGAGCTTGGTCATGGAGCGATTTGAACGTGAAAACCAGGAGTTTGAACAGGATACGTTCAGGAAGGGGGAGCCAGTGAAGGGAGAGGAGGAGAGGCGTCACATGGTCGAAGCGACGGGCAGAGTGAATGACCTTGGCGGCAGAGTTTTGGATCGCCACAAGGGGGGACAGGTGGGAGCGAGGGAGGCCAGCAAGGAGGAGGTTGCAGTAGTCGAGGCGAGAGATAACCATGGCATGAACAAGGATTTTGGCCGAGGAGACAGATAGAAAGGGGCGAATGCGGGCAATGTTGAGGAGAGCGAATCGGCAGGATTTGGCCACAGAGTCAATGTAAGGTTTAAAGGAGAGGTGCGTGTCAAAAATGAAGCCCAAGCTGCGGGCACGGAGAACAGGACGGATGGTGACCCCATCAATGCAGATGGTCAGGTCAGAGGGAGAGGAGGGGGATGGAGGAAAAATGAGGAGTTCAGTCTTGGCCATGTTCAGTTTGAGTTGGCGTCGGGACATCCAGGCGGAGATATCAGAGAGGCAGTCGACGAGGCGTGAGCGGACAGAGGAGGAGAGAGAGGGGGTAGAGAGATAGAGTTGGGTGTCATCAGCATAGAGATGGTATTGGAACCCGTGGGAGGCAATAATTTCACCAAGGGACCGGGTGTAGATAGAGAAGAGGAGAGGGCCAAGGACAGAACCTTGGGGAACCCCAACCGAGAGGGGAAGGGAGGGGGAGGTCGACTCGGGGAGGGAGACATTAAAGGAGCGGTCAGAGAGGTAGGAGGAGAACCAGTCAAAGACAGAGCCACGGAAGCCCAAAGAGTAAAGCGAGTCCAAGAGGAGCGAGTGGTCGACAGTGTCAAAGGCAGCAGAGAGGTCAAGGAGGACAAGAACGGAGTAGTGGCGCTTCGATTTAGCGACAAGTAGATCATTGGTGATCTTGGCCAGGGCAGTTTCAGTAGAGTGGAGGGGGCGGAAGCCGGACTGGAGAGGGTCGAGGGAGGAGTTGGCAGAGAGGAGGTTCAGGCAGCGGGAGTAGACGACACGTTCCAGGAGCTTCGAAGCAAAGGGAAGGAGGGAGACCGGCCGGTAACTAGAGGGATCGAAAGGGTCCAGGGTAGGCTTTTTGAGGATGGGGGAGACAGTGGCATGTTTGAAGGCAGAGGGGAAGGAGCCTGTGGAAAGGGAGAGATTGACAACATGCAGAAGGGGGGGAGCGACAGTGGGAGCAATAGAGGTCAGGAGGCGGGAGGGGATCGGGTCAAGGGGGCAGGTGGAGGGGTTGGATGAAGAGAGAAGAGCAGAGATTTCCTGGAGAGAGGCAGGAGGGAAGGATGCGAGGAGGGAGGGGGGCGGGGGAGGGGGCGGGAGGGGAGCGGGGGGCGGAGGGGGGCGGGAGGCAATATCCCGACGGATCTTGTCAATCTTGGAGGTGAAGAACGACGCAAGATCCCGAGCAGCAAGGGAAGAGGGCGGGGGAGGGCAGGGGGGTTTGAGAAGGGAGTCGAAAGTAGAGAAAAGGCGGCGAGGGTCGCGGGAGAAAGATTCGATCCTAGAGGCATAATAGCGATGCCTAGCTAGGGAGATAGCCGAGGAGAGGGAGGAGAGGGAGAATTTGTAATGGAGGAAGTCAGGGAGGGAGCGGGATTTGCGCCAGAGGCGTTCGGCAGCCCGGGTGCAGGAGCGGAGGTAGCGGATGGCAGGGGTAAGCCAGGAGCGGGGGTTGAGGGGGCGGACGGGGCGAGAAGAGGGGGGGGCAAGAGAGTCAAGGGTCGAGGAGAGAGAAGCGTTGAGAGCAGAGACGGCAGAGTCAGGGGAGGAGGAGGCGAAAACGGGGGGGAGAAGGGGGGAAAGATTTGAGGCAAACTCCGAGGGAGTAAGGGCCTGCATATTGCGGAAGGGGCGCATAGAGGGGGAGGAGGAGGGGGGTCGGTGGGAAAGGCTGAAGGAGGCGAGGAAGTGAACTAAAGGGGTTCCTGCCAGATGTTCACCCCAGTGAACATCCAGCAGGAATCCGAATAACCACCATTCTGGAGGGGAGACCAGCCTCAACTCCGGAATGGTGGTTAGCTGGACCACGGTCCAGAAACGGCGGAAAGTAACATCTGTCACCGCCACCGAGTCCTGAGCGTGGTCCCGGCCACAATCTGGGATTGGGTGCAGTGACTGGATTGGCCACTGCACCTGCCTGTCTCCAGGAGGGCAGGTAGTCTGGGGGAGCGGAGGGGCTGTGCTGCCGCACGTCATGCTGCACAGCCCTGCCCTTCCGCAATCCCCAAGCGGAATCAGACCGGCATGTCTAAAGAACGGCCTGCCTGATTCCTGTCCGGGATCCAAAACGGATCCCAGACCATGTTAACAAGGGAGGCCGGCACGTCTAAAATCACCCAATGTAACACCAGACCACTGTCTGCTGGAGTCTGAGGTTAAGACTGACATACCTGCATTAATGGGAGAATATGATCTGGCAACAGTCCTCAAGAAACCTACTCTAGAGTAGTTTCACTGAAGACAATGGGACTACTTTGGATGAAGTGATTTGAGAATGCAGCCTAAGCTTCCCACCAAACAAACACAACACAACCAAATTCCACAATCTGCATAATCTCATTCATGCCAGGACACAATTTCTAGATGATTCTTGGGCTTCTATGTTTAAAATATCAGGAAAAGGTAGATCAGAACTATTTAATAGGTCAATACATGGATTACGTGGTAGTTGCCATAGCCATTAGACATCATCTTGCCGTTGTGCTACCTTTCCAAACCAGGGCAGACAACAAGAGCCTGGTGGTGGTGGTGGGGAGGACAATGTTTTGAGATGTTATAGGTAAACAAGTGCTGTAATTTGACTAGTGAATAGTGTCACTGTCTACGCTTCGGAATAGGTACTTTATTTTGAAAAGGAAAAGTTAAAATATCACTTCCTACCTTTTCCCTCAAGCAGAAATCTTTACAAGTTGCAAACATCTTGGCAACTAGAACAATAGAGCACAGTATAATCTCCCATACCTTGGAACACAAACTGTTTGGCCGGGAGAGGTGTCCAGTCAGATATTAGGTTTCAGTCTTGAGTAGCTGCCAAGTGCTCACAGCTATTTGCTCCTGGAATACTTTATGGCTCCTGAAAATAGTAGGAAGCTGTAGCAAAGAGTGGTCCGGCCACAACCCAGTGTCATTGCAGGATTGGAGCCCAAACTCCCCAATCCTGCAGTGACTCTGGGCATAAGAACAGCTCTAGCATCGCTGAGGGTGTTTTTAAACGTGCACTCTCCCAAGCGCATTTTGGAGAAGACGGCTCTAAAGCAGGTTTGGGAGAAAGCCAGGTTTGGGAGAAGCCGTCTTCTCTGCCCAGTCAGTGATTAAATTTAATCGCTGGCTGGGGGCTTTAGAGGGGGAAGGGGGTTTGTCAGCACTGCCTGGAGGAGCCAGTTTTCCTCGGCTTTCCCCCACCTTCCCCCCTCCCCCTGCTTGCAAACCAGGGAACGCGGCAGTTCCCAGGGACACAAGTGAGGGGGCAGGAATCCTCGGTCAGTTTGATGCGGGAAAGATGTGGCATCAAACCGGACCAAACATTTAAACAATCACAAAGAAAGGTGGCTGATTAAAGGATCAGCTGTGTTTTTTTGTATCGTTTAAAAGCACCCTGACTCTGGCTGTCTCAGTCCTTGGGTAGGTGTTATGTTATCTAGGCATGGGCGAACAGATCGCGGTTCGTGTTCGGCCATTCGGTTCGGCCGCGATCGGTTCGTGTGTTCACATTCGGCTGTTCAGTTCGGCCGCGTTCGGTTCGTGTGTTCGTGTTCGGTCATTCGGTCGTACCTCGCGTTCGTGTTCGCCCGTTCGGTTCGGCCGTTCGTGTGTCGGCCGTTCGTGTTCGGTTGTTCGGGCAGGTCGTACGTTCGTGTTCGGCCGTTCGGTTCGTTCGCCATCGGGTTGTGCGTTCGTGTTCGGTCGTTCGGTGTTCGGGTGGTTCGCGCGTTCGCGTTCGGCCGTTCGGCCCGAAAAAAACAATGTTTTTTAATATATAATTTTTTAAAAAAATTTTATTGAATTTTTTTATCAAATATTTATATCTCTATATCTACACTAATAACTAACTAACTACCTAACTAATAAATGTATTCTAAATGCTATGAATAACTCCAACAAACCCTAAAGCTGAATCACAGAAAACAGTAAACTCACTCTATCAGTAAACCTTAAACTAAACTACTCAAACAAAAATGTATCGACCTAATCCTATCTATCTACCTATGAATTGAATATATGGGATGGGGGTTAGGGGGGCAATCACAAACAAGACAAGGAGGGGTACAAAACTGAAATGAAACCTAAATCAATCTATAAATTAATAATATATACTACTACTCTAATGAATCAAAAAAACAGGGGAAGGGAATGGGGAGGGAATATTCAATGGAGGGGGGAGGGAAGGAGGAAGATTGAAGATTGAACACAGGGAGGGATAAAAACAAAAAATAACAACTAAATCTATCAAAGCTAATGTAAATAAATGAGAATATGGGGGTAGATGGGTTGGATGGGTGAAATAGGAGGAGGATGGCAATGGATTGGGGAGCTGGAAAATGCTGGGTGAGGGAGCCTTCTGAAACGCCTGCTGTCAAAAACAGTGACTAGCTCAGAAGGTATTGGGAAGGGGGGAGGCAGACAGTTTTGTTTCTTGCTGCGCCCGCCTCAAATCAGCCCCATTGGCTCCGTGCAGCCTAGCCCGTGGCCAATCATAGACTGCCAAGCCAGTGGTCTGAGGCGAAAAGAGATGGTGATTCATCAGGCTGGCTGCTACTCCAAGCCACTCTCCACCCTCCACCCCTGGTGCCTGGAAGTCTGCTCCTAGCTGAGTCAAATGACTTCCCCCTCCCTGCTACATTTGGCCTTCCAGTGACCTGACAGAAGACCATGTTTTAGCCACCCGAACACAACCGAACGCGATTCGAATTGAACGAACTGTTCGGCCATTTCGTAGTTTGGTGTTCGGTTCCGTTCGGTGTGTTCGGCCATTTCGTAGTTCGGTGTTCGGTTCCGTTCGGTGTGTTCGCCATTTCATTGTTTTGTGTTCGGTGTTCGGTCCGTTTGGTGCATTCGTGTTCGTGTTCGTGTTCGGTTGTCCGAACAGGCCGAGTTCGGGCCGAACACCGAACTACCGAACCGCGTTCGCCCATCCCTAATGTTATCTAGGTCCAGTGTAGCAGATACCCATGGGCCTCTGCCCATGGTACCCCACCCAGGCCTTCGCTTGAGAAGTTCAGTTCGTAGTGTAGCAGAATCCCTTGTGGAGGTGATGGTCTCTCAGGGTCCCTGGTCAAGTCCAGCTGTTCTGGGGGTCCCGCATTCTGCTGAGTCTCTGTCTAGGCAGCTGAGTTGAAATCTCCCTTTCTGGAATCCCTAGCCTAGCTCAGTCCTGGTGTCTTTCTCATCCCACCCTCCACATAGCTGACTGCTGGCTCAGTAACCTGCCTGCAGCTCCCTATGGCCCTTGACTCCCGAGCTATCTCACACTAAGTTGCCTTAGTGTGGCTGCTACTTCTAGAAGGGCTGGCAGAAAGCCGACGCCAGCTGGACTGAGGTTGGGCTATTGCCCAGGCTGTCCTCCCTCACCAAGTAGGTTTTATTTTTTCCTCTGTTTTTGTGCCGTGACTGCCAGAGGAACTAGGAAGTGTGTGGTGATGCCAGAGCACTTTGGTTCAGGAACCCTCATAGTTGGGCTGCTGCCTACGGCTGCGGCATGCCTAAGGGCAGCACGCGCAAGGGTGCGCCCTTGTGCACGCGGCCTTAGGCACTGATCTGGATGCATGGGCTACGGATTTGGAGACTTTATTATCTATTTTTATCTGTGACTGTCTAGGTTTTACCCAAGGGCCAAGGGCTGCCTGCTCCAGCCCTGCAAAGGCTTGATACAGGGTCCAAGTGTTGCCTGCACCAGTCCCGGGAAGGGCAAGGCTTCATCCAGGGGCCAAGCGTTGCCTGCATCAGCCCTGCGAAGGGCAAGGCTTCGTCCAGGGGTCAAGGGTTGCCTGCTCCAGCCTTGCAAAAGGAAAGGCTTGATACAGGATACAAGTGTTGCATGCACCAATCCCGGGAAGGATCCAGGGGTCAAGCGTTGCTTGCGTGAACCTTGTGAAGGGCAAGGCTTCATCTAGGTGTGTGGTGCCCACTCTGGGACCAAAGACTTCCTTATACTCAGGGGCCAAGTGTGGTCACCTCAAACCTTGTAAAGGAAAAGATATTCCCCCCCCCCCAGCAATTGTTAAACCTTGTAAAGAATAAGTTATTTTTTCCCACAGCTATTGTACTGAGAGTTTGTGTCTAAGTGTTAGGGTCCCAGCGTCTTTGACATTATTTTTGGGGAAACCGAATCTAGATTTTTTGTGCCCAGGGGTCTGTTTATCTGCTAACAGTATTGGTTTTTTTGTTTCTGTGTGGGGTCCAGTGGCGTGGGGTGGTAAAATATGCCTCCTAAATCTAAAAGATCTCACCAAGTAACGTCTTTGATATCACCATCACTCAACCAGAGAAAGATTGATAGATTTTTTTGCATCCTCAGGGGAGACTTCTGTAGATTTTAATCTCCCTCTTTTTAACCCCTATACTCCCTTGCAGGATCTGATTGAGGAGTCACCGGGTTGCTGGTGTTCTCCCATCAAGAGTTCTCTTTCAATTTTCCACGGTCTTGATGGTAGGGGATCAGATCAAAAAATATGCTAGAGGCTTAGAATGTTGCTGATTTAGGTGATCCCAGACTGGAAGAGGATATGCAAACTAATACAAGGATTCATCCTGCTGAGTCCCATTGGAACTCAAATAATTGAATGGTGGAACATGTTGATTTAACTGCACAGACTGTTAAATTTCTGTTTATGCAGCTAAACCTTCTTAAAATAATGATCTCCGATCTGCTTTAATCCCAAATTCCCTAGGGGAAGTTGCTAATCAGCGAGTCAAACGTAATACCTTAAAGTCTACAGAAACTGCCAAAGCCCATGTGACTGGGGTGGCATTGACAGAGGAATGTTTTATCCAAGACCACCTAAAAATATCTCTGGCATTGGAGAGGTATCTCCTTATAGGTTATGCGGTAATGTTTTAGCTTTTACAATTTTTCCTTTGCCTAATGGGCATTTCCCATGGTGGAATACGCCTAAGGAAATTGCAGAGCACCTTCGATTGTTACTGCACCTCCCAATTATTAGCCATGAGATTGTAGGAATAAATTTCCTCTTCCATCAGAAAGATCGAAGAGGTGTTTAGTGCATTTTAAATCAGCCCATTTGGGTAGAGGCTAGTCTGAAGAAGCGGGCTCTTTTGGAACATAATGCTTTCTATGTGGCTAAAGTTTTTTCTAATATGTCAAGGAGTAACCATCAAACTCTGCATAAAGTTAGTAGTCAGGACCTAC
The DNA here is from genome assembly GCA_003113815.1 of Sphenodon punctatus. Taxonomy (NCBI): domain Eukaryota; kingdom Metazoa; phylum Chordata; class Lepidosauria; order Sphenodontia; family Sphenodontidae; genus Sphenodon; species Sphenodon punctatus. Next base: position 1,055,671 of record QEPC01007225.1, read on the forward strand.
AAAGGAAGGCAGGTTCCATAACTAGAGGTAGTAGTAATGGTACGGCCATAGCTAATTCTGTTTGTAGAAAGAATTCCAGAGGTGATAGATTGATGCCTAATGTGGTTGACTTTACGGTAGCTGAGGATATGGAGGTGCAAGTTCCTGTGGAGATAGCTAGGCCTGCTGAAGTGCAGGAGGTAGGAGGAGAGTCATCGCGTCGCTATAACAATCTGCCTATTGAGGATCAGAATATGTTCCGAAATAAAATGACTAATTTGTATGATCAGCTTGTAGCGTTCAAGGGTAATTCCCATACTTTGGTCCCAAGGCCCCAGTTTCAGAACCTGCAGAAGCTTAACTGTTGTAATGCAGCAGCTCTGCAGGTAACAGAGGAAAGGATAGAGGACTCCCTTAGTGGAATTCCCACTATTGCGTCGGCACAAGCTGCAGTGGGAGAGGTTTCTAACCCGCTACCATGGGGCACTGAGGTTTCTCAGCAGTGCAACAAGATATTAGCTAATGAGCCTCAGAAGGAATGGAATGAGGGGGGATTACTTGTTCAGACAATAGGTGACTTAGTTGGAAAGTCCAAGGGGATGGTCGGGGGGCAGGAAGGTTGCAATGTGCATTTGAAATCATATGAAGAAGGGAAAGAACAATTTAATGAATGAATGTTGCCCTGATACAGAATATAGCCCATAAGGTAGGAGTGGGACCCATGGGTGAGGAGGCCATTTCAGACCCTATCATTGCTCACAAGGAAGTGACTAATTCAATTCAAGGGGAGGGGATAATTTGAATCAAGCTGGACCCTGTAATCCCCTTTTAGTCAAGGGTGTGTTGTTCCACAGCAGTGACTTTGGATCTTCACAGGGTGCCAGTGTTAAGATGAGGGAAACTAACTGATTCAGTCAAGGATCTTGTTTTACCCTGCCTGTGGTTAAAAGAATCTATGTGGATGAGAAGTCTGTTCTAAAAATCATTTCATGGAATATTGCAGGCTGGGGTTCTAAACAAGGAGATGAGCATTTTACAAAGTTTCTGCAATCCTTTGATATTGTCTGTCTGCAGGAAACCTGGGCAACAGCTTTAGAGATAGTGGAGTTGGAGGGTTTTTGTAGTTGGACGCTGCCTGCTATTTCCCCACGGGGAAAAGGACGTCCTAGAGATGGTTTGGCCATCTTTATTTCATCTGATCTTGATTTGAGTTGTGATATGGTAAGAGAAACTGAAGTGGTTTTTTTGGTTCTTAGGTGTCTTTTTTCCCCACTAACAGAGACTCATTCTATTTATTTAATATCTATTTGCCCCCAGGTGGTGTCATTCAAAAGTATGAGCAGTTCTGACAAAAAACTGAGGTGGCTTTCGACTCCTATATGGAAAATTACCCAGTGGACCATGTTATCCTACTTGGCTATTTTAATGCAAAAATTGGTTCTAATAACTGAAGTCATGGATGTGCTGCAGACGGATTTAAATTATGATAATGCAAATCAGAATGTGGCCAGATCCTTGAAGGATCCAGTGGTGAATAGGGCAGGACAAACTTGTTATCGGTTGGTTCTAAATCATTCTCTGATGATTTTGAATAGAAATTCCCCTGGAGATTTAGATGGCAATCACACCTTTGTCGACGCACCCCCTCCCAAGGAAGACGCGGACACTTGTATGGGTTTGAACGGCCGCACTCTTTATTGTTAGTCGATAAAAAGGGGGAAGAGGTGACCCTCCCACTTCCCCCTTTAAACTGGGGTCCTATCAATCTCTTCCTAACTGTTAACCATCGCCGCAGGAGGTTCCCTTACTGTAGCAGGCGCTGTC
>QEPC01007225.1:1059668-1080864 GCA_003113815.1 Sphenodon punctatus
ATTTGGTTGCTTAGCAACCATGGCCTCTCCCTGCTCAGTTCACACGGCCGCTCCTTTCCCCGTCCTCCTTCCCAGGGAAGGTAAGCGGGCGCCGCCAAACCCCCGCCGCAGCTATCGCGGAGGGGACTTTTCAGTGCTCTGGGAAGCAGTGTGATAGACTTTGTGGTGGCATCTCCCTCACTGAGTAATTGTATTAAAAAGTTTAAGGTGGGCTCTCAGATAGAGAGTGACCATTTCCCACTTTATCTGCACCTCCAATTGATTAGGATTTGGTAGTCTATAGAGACGGAAGTATCTGTTAATTTCTTTTTGTACTCCGCTTCTGCTCTGAGACTGAGGGAGACTTTGGTTGAGCCAACTTTCATGAGTGATGCACTGAGTCTTTTGAACTCAGTGATGGAGGATCTTTCAGCTCGTCTCTCTGTTAAATCTTCTGACAGACCATGCTCTAACTACACTAAATCTACTTGGTGGGATCCCTCGTGTAAGAGGGTGAAACCTGTTTTGTGGAAAGCTGCTAGATGTTTGAAGTGGCATAATGATCCAGAGGCCGCATTACAATATTGTGAGCTACAGAGGTCATATAAATCTATGCTTATAGAGAAGAAATTAAGTCATAGTAGGAACCAATGGGAATAATTACAAAATGCTATAGCATGCAAGGATTCTTTTGCTTTCTAGAAGATAGCAAATGGAGTGTGGAGGACTGACCCGTATTTTAGTGAACCTAGAATCTTGCAATCGGTCTGGATTAAACATTTCTCAAAGCTTGTTAATGCCTTTGGGCCAGTTGTAAATACACCTACAACTGAAATGTTGATAGATGTTTCACATTGGGATGGAGGCCATTAATGTTCTAAAGAATGGAAAGGCTCTGGGTGTTGATTTTGTTCCGGAGGAAGTGTTTAAGCTCTTCCCAGATTGGTGAATTGCAGTTCTCGCCAACTTATTTTCATTGATAAATGAATCAGGCATAATTCCAGAGCAATGGCAAATAGGAGTGATAGTGCCAATTTATAAGAAGGGCAATTGCAAAGAGTCCCAAAATTATAGGCCCATAAGCCTCTTGTGTATAATCCAATAATAATTTTATGTAGATTTTTGAGATCGTTTGATGGGCTGGATAAATGAAAACGATACTGGCCAAAGAGCAGGCTATGGGTCACTGTTTCATTCTTGTGCATTTAATAGCCAAGTACAAACTTAAGGAAATGAAACTGTTTGTAACCTTCATTGACTTTATGGCCGTATTGATTTGATTAACCATGGCAGGTTATGACAGAAACTTAAAGATTTATCTATTGATGGAAGGCTGCTATCCTTGATTGTCTCTCTATATACTGATACCTCTCTTCAAGTACGGTTTAACTTGCGTGGCAGTTTATCAGCCCCTATACCTACCTCAAGAGGAGTTCAGCAAAGCTGTTTATTGGTCCCAATGTTATTCAATCTATATGTCAACCAGCTGATAATTAAAGCTGTTGAGAGTGAGGGATATATGGGTCCCAAAATAGGTCTCCGTAGGGTGTCAATTCTAATGTATGACACTATTCTGCTTTCTTTAAATAGACGGGCTTAATTTTTTATTAGCTGACTTTGAAGCTGAGAGTAGTAAAGAAGAGCTGGTGATAAATTTCCAAAAAACAAAAATTATGGTATTATTTGCCCCCAGATTCAAAAAAATATCATTGGGTCATCAAAGAGAATAAGTTGGAACAGGTCTGTTTTTAAAAATATCTGGGAATCAAATTTTAATTTAATGGTTTTTGGTCCCAGTACTACTGGGCAGTTACACAGGTGGTGTCATCTCTATCAATGGTGCTGCTTAAGATTTTTAGATCAAAGGGAGTTAGACCAGCCCTTAGGATCTATGAGGCAAAGCTGTCCTTTCAACTATGCTATGGGGCTCATGTTTGGGTGTATACCTATTCAGTTGTTAAAACTTTGGAGACACTTCAAAATAAATATTTACGGGGCCTTTTGGGAGTTCCACCAGCAACCTCTGGAGCATTGCTGAGACTGGAGACTGGGGGTGATTTCAGATGTTATGTTTCTGTCAGTCACCACAGTCAACTGCAGTCAAACGCGGGCGGTGGTGAAAGAGCCATGCACGTCTGTTGACCCGCATCCAGATGTTCACCACAGTCAAACACAGGCTGGGATGAACCTAACCATGCTTCATGAGGTCGGGGTGGGAGGAGGTCGAGAAGTGTGGTCAATGCCCACCACGGCAGGGGTGAATGAAAAGTAACGTCCGAAGGGAAAACCCTGGCTGCGGTGGAAGGAAATGACCACAGGCTGTGGTGATGGCACGCAGTGTCACTGCTAGGCAACCAACAACAAGCGGCACACGGAGGGAGATTTAAAGGGCAGGCAGAAGTAGGGGAACGTGGCGGAGCAGTCGATGGAGAGGAGGGTGGAGGAAACAGAGCGGAGGATGGAGCGAGAGGGTGAGGAGGCGGTGCAGCAGCAGCAGCAGCAGCAGCAGCAGCAGCAGCAGCAGCAGCAGCAGGGGGAACCTGGCCCAGCGGGGGACACCCAGCAGCACACGGGTGACAGAACGTCCACACAGTGCCGGACTAAAATAAAGGAACTGAAAATGGGGTTCAAGGACATAGTGGAAAACAACAGGCACTCTGGGTGGGCAACACGGGCCTCCCCTTACATGGATAGGCTGAGCCAGGTGCTGCACCATAAGGGCTCCATAGTGGCCCGGTGCCTGGTAGGAGGGGGCACCTGAGAGGAGCGGCCTGTGGAGGAGGAGCCCCCCCTTTGCAGCCAGAGATCCCCAAGCAAGCCCCGGCACAGGGCACAGACAACACGGTGGAGATGCCAGGGACCTCAGGTACACGCGGCCGATGCACCCCCAGCCCAACCTCCAGCAAGGGCACACATGCCCCAGTGGACTCCGAGGAGGTGGAGGGGGAGGAGGAGACTGTCACCCTGAATCTCATGGCCTGCCGACCCGGTGACCAGGCAGACAGCAGCCCCAGTGACCGCCCAGCCTCGGAGGGAACGGACACCGAGGGAGCAGATAAGGGCAGGTCAGGTCACATGCATGGACCCCAAGGGGAAGGGGGGCCAAGGCAGTGGAAGGGAATGGCAGCTGGCCATCCCCCACAGCCCCAAAGGCAGGAATGGGGCACGGGCAGAGGGAGTGGCACAGGAGGCGGGTGGTGCCCATGCTGGGGGGGAGGAGCGCGCAAAGCATGGAGATGGGAGGGGGGGCTGGGGAATGGCACCACACATGATGAACTGACCCCTATATCACTCCACAGAGCCACATAGAGCATGGGAGGACCATGGCTGGGGGCTGCTAGTTCCGCCGGCCCAGAGGATGTGGGAGGACCGAGCGCGGGCACGCAGGCGGAGGGAGGACCTCGTGCAGGAGCTAGTGGCAACCAGAACATACCAGACAGAGGAGATGCAGGCGGCTGTCAACCGACTGGCAGAGGGGACCACGAGGGCACTGCAACAGGTGGAGGGGAGGGACCGGGCGCTGGTGGCAGAGATGAGGAAGGACCGGCGGCTGCTGAGACGGGACATGAACAGGCAATTGGAGGCACTCCAGGCCCACTTGGACTGGAAAGACCACCGGGCCATGGAGCTCAGGTGGAAGCTGGACCACTTGCTCGAGCAGGGCACATCCCTCCTACTGCAGGCAGGGGCCCTGAGTGCCTTCATCATGGCAGCAGCCCCGCCAGGTGCCATGTCAGCGCCCAGACACGTGCCCCCTCCACCCCCACCAGCTGCACCACAGGCTCTGACAGCACCACAACCCCCACCACCCCCACAGCATCAGGGACCACTGATCCGGGGACCCATTCCCCCACATCTGCGAGGTCAGCAGCTGGTCTGCCAGGCCCCGACACAGCAGCAGGCAGAGCAGGGGGGTGGGGAGGGGTAGGGGCCTGCTGGCCCAGGCAGCTGACAGCACCTCCTCCTCCATCTCGGACAAGGGAGGGTCGGTAGCTTCAGTCATCCCGGTTGCCCGGGAGAGGGGCCGACCAAGGCACACCAGGGGAAAGGGGAGGGGCAGGGCATCATAGAGAATGGGGAAGGGAGGGGGCACCCAGAAGCACCAGGGGGTGGGAGGGGGATGGGCACAAGGGCACATGGGAGTACCGGGGTAATGGGCAGGAATGGGGGAGCACAATAAAACAACATTAGCACACTTAAATCTGTCTGAGTGCTTTATTCCATGCAGGTACAGGGCTACAGCAGCATTGGTGTGGCTGCGGTCACGGTGCAGGTCCTGTTGGGAGGGTCCGGTCAGCAGGGACCTCAGGGATGGGCCAGGCGCTCAATGTGATGAGCCAGCGCTGCCCTAATGCACTTGGCATAGCGGTACTCACGGGGGTTAGGCACGTCATCATACAGCGGTACCAGACCAGACAGGTGCCAGGAAGGGGAGTTCTCCAGAGTGGCCCCGTTGGACTCGCATATGTTGTAGAGGACACAGCAGGCTCCAATAACAAGGGAGGAGGTCTCCACCGTATACTCCAGCCGGCCAGCTAGACATCACCAATACTGCTTGAGGGCACCAAAGGACCTCTCAACCACGGTGCGAGCTGTGCTGAGGTGGGTGTTGTACCGCTGCTGAGCTAAGGTGATGGGCACTGGGAATGCCTTCATCAGCCATCACTTCAGGGGATATGCCGGGTCACCAATGATGCATGGGGGGCATCATCACCCCTCTATCCAGGTCATTCGCATGTCTACAAAGTCCCTCTGTACATGCTTGGTGAGATCTTGTTTCCTTCTGATAAAAGGGAGGGCACCGAGGACAGACCGGGACTAGGGGATGTGTCCAGCAATGTAGTTTGCGGGACGGAAGGGAGTCAGAGTGCTATGAATCAATTTAAAGAGAAGCTGCTATGAGATGATGTGTGCCATGAGAGGTCTATTAAATTATGTGCCTGGAATATAGCGGGTTGGAATAGACACCTGGATTCAAGCGATTTTGCACCCTTTTTATTACAATTCCAGGTAATATGTCTCCAGGAAACATGGGAAACAGTACCTATCGAGCTTATGAATGATAGAACTTTCACATTAGAGGCCAGGCCCTCGCAGAGAGGAGGACGTCCGAGCGGAGGCCTGGCTTGTTTGATAGCTAATGAGTGGGCAGACGCTACGGATGGCATCTTATATCTGCCTCCAGTGGCTTTGGCAGTTAGGATTAGGTTAAGACAGTTAATAATTATAGTAGTAAATGCTTATTTTTCACCTCGCAACTTCCCCTCTTATAGGAAGGAAAACTGGGCCAAATTTCAGAAGGCAGTGGAAGCATTACAGAAAAAGTTTCCCAAGGCAAAAATTTTACTCGTTGGCGATTATAATGCAAGAATTGGTTCTAATAATCAAGCCCTAAGGGACCATGGCATTGCGTTAGCTCCCCCCAAAAGCACAGGCTTGCAGGGACGGTCATCTAAAGATTGCAGAATAAATGCCTCGGGGTTGAGGTATGCAGCCATGAGTAGAGATTTACTGCTTACCATCTTAAACGGGGCGGGGTTTTCGGATCTCGAGGGAGAGTTCACCCATATTGGAGTACAGGGGGCCTCAGTTATAGATCTGGTCACTGTAACCGCAAACACATTAGAATATATCAGGGATTTCAGGGTTACTTATAATGTCTTGAGTGACCATCTCCCTCTCATTTTAGAAGTGGGACACATAGATGTGTCCAATTATTACCTAAGAGAGTGTGATTATGCTGGGGCGGATGTTTTTTCTGCTTTAAAATAGGATGATACACAGGCGCGTTTATTTCAGGAGTCATTAGGACAGCAGGAGATTGTGGAATTGCATGGCCAGATGTTGGGGGAAGGGAGCCCAGATGTGAAATTGGAGGTGTATGACAAAGTAATGTCACTTAAAAAGGACCATCTATATAGTGTTAAGGCCAAAAGGGGGGTGGGCAAAACAAATCCTGGTGTTAAGCCCTGGTTTGACCTGGAGTGCAGAAGTGCTAAACGTAACCTGGGTAAATTATATATAGAATATCGTAAGAACCATTCAAGAGATCTTTTCCAAACCTTCCAGGAGCACAAGAAAGCTTATGCCACCCTCATTAGAACTAAGAAAGAAGCATTCTGGAGGGAAGGCTGGGACAAGATGTTAGCAGCTGCTGAGGCAAGAGATTCCAAGCAATTCTGGAAGTGTGTTTATGGGGCTGTAGCTAGGAGGTCCTTTCAGTCTTTGTATCCGGTTCCTCCTGGTACATGGGAACAACATTTCAGGGATAATTTTTATATTTCAATGGAACAGGAGAACCGTGCTAACGAAGTCCTGTTAGATACCCCTGTATGGCCGCTAATAACAGCAGAGGAGCTGGTATACCATATTGGATCATTTAAAACCCAGAAAGCTCCAGGTGTGGATGGAGTGCAAATTGAATGTATTCGGGCCCATCTTGACTGGTGAGTTCCGATGCTTATTGCCTTATTCACAACTATAAATACTAAGGGTGTGCCTCCAGCAGCTTGGGGGATGGCTATTGTAATACCGATCTTTAAAAAAGGGCCACGTGCTGACCCAGCTAATTACAGGCCTATCAGCCTCTTGAGCGTGGTTAGCAAGCTGTATGCCAAAGTGCTCCTGTTAAGGTTGACAGTGTGGATCAAAGATAACGATATTTTGCATCCAGAGCAGGCGGGCTTCCAATCCGCCCGTTCCACAGTAGAGCATTGTCTAATGCTGCTGCATCTTATTGAGAAATACAGAGTTAAAAACTAGCGGTTCTTTGTGGCTTTCCTAGATTTACGTGCAGCTTTTGATAAGGTCAATAGGCAGATGTTGTGGGATAAGCTTAGAGCCATGTAAATTGACCAAAGGCTTCTTATCCTCATTAACAATATGCATGCAAATACTTCTCTGAGAATTCGCATGGATCAGGTGGGTCATGTGTCAAGTCAGGTGGCTACAAATGTAGAGGTCAGACAGGGATGTGTACTGGCCTCTACTTTGTTCAACCTGTTTATTAATGACCTGATTCCTCTGATGGCACACCCTTCATTTCACCCCCCTAAATTGGCAGATAGGACGGTGGGATGTTTGCTGTTTGAAGATGATTTGGCCCTGGTTTCCCAAACCAGGGTCGGCTTAGGGAGGCAACGGAATAAATTTGCCATTTATTGTAACCAAAATAACATGGAAATTAATTATGGCAAATCTAAAGTGATGGTGTTCTCTAATTCACGTAAGATATTTCAGTGGAGCATTGGAGGAAAGGAAATTCAACAAGTCGCAGTGTTCAAATACCTGGGTCTGTGCTTCCAGGCAAATGGCAAATGGAATATACATGTCCAGAGAGTAATGGATGCCATAAAGCCCTCAATTAAGGCCATAGTAAAATATGTTTACAATACAGGCAGGCTGGCGGTTGTGCTGGCTCTCCAGGTAGGAAATGCCAAGATCAGATCCAAGTTATTGTATGGGGCAGAAATTTGGAAACCCCTTACTAAGGTCAGTGTAGGAACTCTGCAATTCTATTTGCTGCAAAAGATACTTCGCATTCCTCCCGGCACCCCATCTGCAGGAGCCCGGTTGGAAAAAGGCCAAATGAGCTGGGATGTGCTGGGTTGGGAAGCAGCAATTAAACTGTGGATAAAGATTTCTCATGGCTCCCAACTAGGACTTCTGGACTTTTACGTTAGGGATGCATGTAAAAACTCTTGGGCCCTGTTGCTAATCAGTTTTTTAAAACATTTAAGCATAGCAGTGGGAATTCTCCATAGCCAGTCCATGGGCCTAGTGAAAAACATGGTGCTGACGAGACTCAGGGATATTTATAGGCAGATGTACATCGCGGCAGTAAGGCAGATGCAGCATTTAAGGGATTACATTGGATATATACCTAATGAGGGGGAGGTTGCATTTTACCTGAAGGAAAAGATATCAGCACAGGGGAAGTATCTGATGATGTGCGCCCGATTTAATGCTCTACCAGCTAAAGTTTTGCAGGGACGTATCCAGGGGATAGTATTCGAAGATAGACTATACCCATTTGACTCATTAGAAGTGGAGACTGTCCACCATATCTTCTTTTCCTGTCAGATGTATAATACAATCTGCAAGAGTTATCTTTCCCCACTTATTGAGAAATACCCGGGAAGGACGGCACTCAATTTATTATGGTATGCACTGAACGATTCAAACTTCATGTTAGCTACCATAAAATTCCTAATCCAGGCTTTTGTTATAAGGAAAAGATTCATGGAGTCTAAGCCTTTGGAGGAGGCCGCGGAGGGCACTCATGGCACACAATGAATTGGCAGAGTTAAGGAGAAGTTATACTAAACTTGAATTATAGTGGATAATCATAAGGAGTTATAGGGGATATTGAAAATAAATAAAGAGAATTTACGATAAATAAATATATCTGGAGTTCTCTTTAATAGTGATTTTGGTTATGTAGTTCATTACATATTTTATATTTGTTCTTCGGGGTTTATTTTTATTATTGAATGGTGTAAGCAACAGGATTGCATGCATTATGTGAGATTACGTGATTTTATAGCTCTTATCTGGGGATATGAAATAGTAGGGTTAAAGTGGCTTTTAAGAGAAATCAAAATTGTTTCCTTTTGTATGTTTGTAAATTACTATGGCCTATGGCTACGTAAATAAATTTATTTATTTGATTTGCGGGCAAACAGCGGGGAGATGGTGAGGATGCGTGCGTCATGGCTGCGGCCCGAGTGCCCGTGAAGCACCCCCAATGGTTCACCAGGCCCAGGAGCTGCAGCGAGTGGTACCCATTCCGGTTTATGTACTTAGCCTCATCGTCATCTGGGGGCCGCAGGATCGCTATATGGGTGCCATCGACCACCCCCAGGCAATTGGGGAAGACCAGGTCCCGGAAACCTGCCATAATGGTGTCCTGATCAACCAGCTGGATAACACACTCCATGAGCACCCCCTCCACTGCCTCACAAATGTCCCGCACCAGACACGCCACAGTTGTGAGCCCCACCCCAAAGTGCTGGGCAATGGAGTGGCAGGAGTCCAGGGTGGCCAAGGCCCACACAGTGATGGCAATCCGCTGTGGCACAGGGATGGGTTCCCTCATATCAGTCCTCAGGGGCTTGAGCCACTCCCGCAGCTGCTCTGCCAGGTGCATGAGGGTGCGCCTGTCCATTCGGAAGTGTCTGACCCAGGTGACATCGTCTCATCGTGCCAGCACCCTCTGCCACCACTGATGAGCCCTTGGCACGGCCCACGTGTGCCTCTGAATGGGCATGGCAAACTGCAGTACTACGTACCTGGAAGCCCTCTCCCACGGGCTCCTGGACAGCAGACCCCTGATGCCGACTGGTAGGTTTCTGGCTCATAGCAGCTGCCTGCTGTAGCCCACCCTGGCCATGTACCACTGCTCCATGTGCATCCCATCCAGCTCATCTGTGATGAACCTCAGCAGCGCCACGTGCTCCCGGAACCACTCCACAACTGCCTGTAGCAGAGCTATGAGAGCTCCCAGCTGGACGCGATTCATCCCTGCAGGTGTGGCCGCTCCATTGGTTGGGGTCAAGGCTGTGGAAATGTGTGCTCACTTCCGCCCCTGAACACGCACCTGTGCCACATATGTGCATGTTTCCCCTCCCCCATTGGCCTAGGGGTGAGCACCGGTGACTGCACCCCCCACCCCGTCCATTGGGCTATCAGGCCGGGAGTACCATCTCCTGCATGGGGTATCGGCCAGTCGTGGTGGCGAGGGGGGTGCCCTGGGGCCCCGCTGTGCTCCCTCTGGTGCTGGCTTTGGTCCCTCATAGGGGGTACCCTGTGCGGCCCCCCGGGCCTGGGACCTTGGCCCCCTGGCTGCTGCTTCTCCCTGAGCGTGCGTGTGCCAGCAGTTGTGTGCTGCCCACTCCTTTCGCATCCCTCCACAGAGGCCCTATTGTTCCCATCTTTCCGTTATCCATAGGCCTTGGCAGCCCCTGTCTGCCTGTCCGGCCCTGCAGCCATGAGTCACATGCTGCCCCCACAGCTGCTGCGGCTCAGACCCTTCGAGAGCTGTACCATGGTAGCTGCATCTCAGCCCGGGGTCCTGCTCAGAGGCTCCGGGGGCTCTGTCCGAGCCTGGACCGCCCGGGAGAGCATGGCCCTTTGCGACCTGTGGTGTTCACCCATCGTTCAGCATTGCCTGCGCTCCTTGCCCACCCGGACAGATGCCTATCGGTGTCCAAGCTTTGGTATGCTGCGCTTTGGCTATGTCGCGACTGCTGGCGACTACTGCGTGCACTGTGAGGAGCTGGGGCTCACCCCCTTCCCTGAGGGGCACATACCGGTCATGATGGGGGCCTTGCAGCATGGAGTACTGCTGAGATGGCCTCCGCTCTATGTATTTGTACCTTTCTGGGATATGTGACCTGCCTGTATGAGGGTGGCCCTGCCCTGGCCGTGTCCTACTTCATCAGCGTGCAAGGTGCCCGTGGGTTTCCACATTCCCGCGGGGCTGCCTACCACCATCTGCTGGAGCTGTCCCACCTGCCCTGGTCCCCTGCGGATGATTATGGCTTTCCCCCCCCCCCGCCCCCAGGGCCGGAGCTGATGGCCCTGTAGGAGGTGTGCAGCCACTCCGATGTGCAAATCTGGATTAGCTCTACGGATCCCTTCGAGGCCTTCTACCTGATCTGCTTCCACATGTCCGGGCGAGGCTTCTGCTAGGGACTGTGGCAATGACCCTGCTATGTGCACCTGCTGTCGTTACCACCCCTCCACCCGATGGGGGCCCCTGCAACTGGGTGTAGGGGGTTCCGGGCCCATCCGATATCTGGCTGCCTCCTCAGCGCCTTCCTTCTGCCTGTGACTTGGGTGCTCGTGCCAATGCTTGCTGCCTCCTTGGGACTGCTGGGCCCCCTGTGACCTGCCTCCGCCCGCCTGCCTGTGACTCTCTCACCTGGGACCTGAGGCCGTCACCCCTGAACCCTCCATGTGGCCTCCTGTGGCCATGTCACTGATAGCCCTCTGTCTCTGTGAGCTGCCTCCCCCACCCCTGTGTCCTGCTCTCATGCACCTGGCCTGGGGGCCCCTGTTCCACAGGGCTGGAGCTGCTCCCTCACCTTGGTGGCCCTCGACCATGGCCTGGCCTCCAACCAGCCCCCTGGCTGCCTTGGAGAGTGTGTCTGCCCCCCCCCCATGCCCTTCCTCCCCCGTGTGGGTGGGGGGGAGCTTTCTGTGGCTTTGTCCAGTGCCTCCCCTCGCGCACTGGGTGTGCTTCTCCATCGGACCCTGGCTCTGTGGTGGGCCATTGTGTGGGTTCCCCTCCTCCTGGACTGGGCCCCGTGCCCCCCTTGCTGCTGCCCCTTCTCCCGCACCCTGTCTCTGCTCGCTCCCGCACTGTATGCCTCTGTGACTGGCCGGTGCTGCTTGTGTCCTCAATAAACACCTGTTGTGCTTCACTGTACCTTGTGCTGCCTCCTGTCTCCTTGGGCTGCTGGGTCCCCCTTCCCCTTGACTGCTGGGCTCCTGCCCCCTCCCCCTCCTGGTAGGCTTGCAGTGCCGGCCCCTTGCCACCCCACCTCTTCCTGTGCATCTGACTGACCGGGGGGGTTCCCTGTTCCCCCCTGGTGTGTGCCTCCCTCTGCCCCCATGCTTCACTTCCCTTGGTTGTGTGGGTGTGCTGCTTCATTTGTGTGTGTGTGCTTTCCATTTTGAAGTCTGCGCGCCTTGCATGCGGCCACTGTTTGCTCACGTTGCTTGTGCTGCAGCTCCCTCCACCCCCTCCCTTTATGTTTCCATTCCCTGGGTGGGGGCCGCCACCATCTTTGTCTGCCCTCAGGCAGCCATGTTTGCATCCGTGTGGCCCCAGTGCCTTGTGGGACTCCCACCTCGGTTCTCGCCACCGCGTCACATCTGTTGGGTTCCCCTGGCCTGTATTTTCTCCAGTTGGCCTCAGGTGGTGGTGCCGCCCCTGTCACGTCTGTTGGGGCCGCGCATCTCACCAGGGCCTGAAGTGAAGCCATTCACACCGGGGTGGGATTCACTGTGGTGAATTTAACCGCATCACGTCTGAAATCCCCCTGGGTTAAAATCAATGAATGTGAGAATCGTAAGCCTATTATTATGTTTCTGACTGAAAATGTATCATTCTGGCCCAGGTTCATTACCTAGACTATGTCTGGAGGAAAAGATTAGTTTAATTTGGCATAAGATAGGCCCCTGGTGGTGAGGGGTTGAACGGAAAGCTAATTCGCTGGGTTTTTCTTCGGAATTCCTGATAAATATGCCTTATAATGAAGCTGTGAGAATGATGAAATGCAGAATTAGTGATATGGATGTACAAGTCACTAGGGCAAAAGCGGCATATGTTAAAACTTCACCTCATATAAATACTGGTTACCTTCAGCTGCGGGCTCTAATTATTTAAGCTGGCTTATTGATGCAGCCTATCGTAAAGCATTTACTGCTGTAAGAATATATTCAGTTTGGACTGAAGTTACATTAGGCTGTTTTAGGGGTACTCCTTATTTGGATTGATGGTGTATTTGTGGTTTGGAGCAGGTGGAGAATCAGTTCCATTATCTTCTTGATTGCCCTATTTATTATCATCCTAGGTGCAGATTATTTAAGACAGTTGAGCTGGATATAAGTAGACCTTGCCACCAAGAACTGGTGTTTTTATTGACTGATAAGAGGGAACATATTACCTGGGCAGTTGCATCATTTGCCATAGCAGCAATTTCTTTGAGAAGGAAGTGGACAAGAAATTGATTTGGTTATATGTTTGTGGTATATATATATAATTGTGTTTAATTTTGTTGTTCAAGTGTTTTTTTGCTTTGTGTATCAATACTTATCAAGGCATTTTGCCAGTACAATTAAACTTATTACTTACTGTCCTAGTTTCCCTAGCTACCACAGAGCTCCTGAAGTTGCAGGTCCCTGTTCTGGCCCTGACTCATGCCCCAGCTGGGAAGGTAGTCGTCCGTGGCAGTTGCCGTCTCCATTTACCTGCCACAGTAGGAATAGACCCGAGGGTGGCCACCTTCAGGTTCATCTAAAAACACCCATTAGCTATGTGCTTTTTGAACATTCTTAACAGATTGGATATTGAATAGATTGTAGTGCACTTGTTTACTGATAGTTTTCTATCACTTCTGATTTTTTTGTAACTGTTGATCTTTGTTTGCCAGACATTTGCACAGTGCAAAATGGGTTCTGTTGTTGTTACTATGGATTTACTTCGTCAATGGTTGTATGTGAAATTTTGTTTATTCTCTGGTATGCTGAGTACTAGAATCAAGTGTTTTATAGTGTGGAATGTAGATTGTCTCGACCAATGGTCATGACTAATAAACTGATATTTTTTTAAAAAATAGATTGTAGAGAGAAATCTGGGAAATGTAAACTTCTATTCCCCGCCCCACCCCCCACGGCCCCCCAATTTGGGATGGAACTCCAGAGTCTTCCAAGTTGATTTTACCAAGTGAATGTGGGGGGAAATGACCACATTCACACTTTCGGTGGAGGCTGGCCCCACGCAGATTTTGGCTCCGGGAGAAAACTCAGAAACCAAAATATGTGTGGAGTTTGGCCGGTGTAAAAGTCCCCCAGCGCAGCTTTGCCGGCAAACACCCACAAAAGCACAGAACTGGATTTCCCTGCTCTGAACTTTTGAGGGTGTTTGTCGGAAAAGACACATGGAGAAGCTTTTACACTGGCCAAATCTCACGCATATTTTGGTTCCCAGAGCAAAAACCTGTGCAGGACCAGCCCCTGCCGAAGGTGTGAAAGTGGTCTCTTAGTCTCTGCGGAGGTTTTCAGGCTCTACTGGGCATGCCTCAGGACTTAGCCTCAGAAAGGCTTCCTAGCCCTAAGTGGACATGCTCCAAGCCTAACACACAGTCTGTAGCTGCTCAGGCAGCCAAATAACAGGGCTCTTTTGGGCTCTGGGGAGCCACCCTAGTACACTACCCATTTCCCACATCAGCTGGTAGCAGTCAGTGTACTGGGGAAAACAACCTCAACTCTTTCAAAGAGCAATATGTCCTCTTCTCTGGCATATGCTTCCCCTTGATTCCTTGGGACATTTTGGTTGAGTATTTCCACACTGCCTACCCCCAGTGCCAAGTCTGTTTTTTTTTTACTTAGTTCAGGTGGTAAATGCATTTTATTGATATTGTTATAAACTATTAATAAAAGCCAGATGGACACCTTTCTGTTTCCTTAGCTTGCTGAAGCAAAGGCCTCATTCAAAAAATGCCCTTCCCTTCTACTAACTTCCTTAAACTGTGTTTGTCTTGTCCCATAGCAATGCATTCACACAACCTCTGCCCTGTCCCCGCGCAATTCATTGCTTCTTCCCCTCCCTCCCACCTTTGCTGTGATATTTTCCAAAATGCAAAGGGTATGGAACAATTTCCCAGTGATATCCCTGTAATCAATGTTCTAGAAAGACTTCTGAAGGGGAGGGTCCCTGAAAGCCCACTGAGGACTCTCTCCACCCTTCTGCAATCACTCAGAAGTAGGAAGTGATAAATAGGAAATGATGCATAAGGAACTGAGGTTTTCTCTGGGGAAATTCATTTGCACAATACTTTAGTTACTACAATCATCAGGCCCTTGCACAAAAACCTTTTGCATTGGATGGTGGAGAACAGGGGAGCATCTAGAAGCACAGGATTTCACACAACACTCAGAATGCGGGGTTGTGTTGTTAGCCACTCTAACAGAGCAGTGTGTGAATGAACCCATCATTTCCAATTCATGCAACTGAAACACTGGGGCTGCTACCAGTGGTGACAGACGTAGGTCAGGACTCAGGCAGAGCGGTGGCAGGATCAGGGACAGGCAAAAGTCAGGGTCAGTGGCAGGAGTCAAGTCCAAACAGGGTTGGGACTGAATCCAAATGGGTTTATCAAGGCAAGGAATCAAACAAGGAGTTAAGCTGGGCCATGAAACTACACCAAAGGGCAGTCCAGAGAGTGGAGTCTAGGAACAAGCTAAGAGGCCAATGCCAAAGAGACAGACTGAAATGCCAGGAAGGACTGGAAGCCAGGGCTGGAAAGGTGGTGTGTGTGGGGTGGGGGGTGGGTCGGGTCACAAACAGGTATAGAGGTTGGCTGAGGACAAGGCTGAGAGTCAGACAGGACTAAAGACACAAGAGTTAGACGTGGCTCTCCCTGACATCATCTTCCTGTCAGGCAGTTCTTATCAGAGCAGCACCCAATCAGAGTCCAGTGAGTGGCGAATCTCCTTACATTGGCAAAGTGCTGGGACAAAGCCTAATAAGCAGGAGTACGAGCCGAAACCAGAGCACACCAGTGGTGCTGGAAAGACAGCCATCACCCATGACCCAGACTGCCGGAGGCAACAGTCCAAAACCAGGTTCATTTATTTAATGATTGATTCACATTTTAACCTGCCGTTCTCCAGAGACTCAGGGTGGCTTACAACATTGAAAATAAAATACAATAAATACATTAAAATTCCTTAAAACCCCATCATCCCAATCAGCCACCTCCCACCCACCAATCCCCCTCCTCAAACCCCTCTTTCTAATTCCCCCCAACCCTATTCCTATCCAGGTTCTTTAGAGGTGGACTCTTAAGCAAATCAGGCATCATGATCTTTTTACTAAATAGCCACAAAAGCAAAAGTTGCCTAAAGATCACTCTCTATGATCCCAATTGTTTGTATTTCTCTTTCTTTAATCGTGGAACATAGCATTATCCTAACCAATTTAATCTCAAAATGCCAGTGACAGCCTGAGGCCCTGAAAAGAATTCAAGCTCTTACCCTATTGCCATCTCCTCAGATACAGAAATGATAGAGGAATAGAGTGATAAAAGAAACCAGCTTTGTCTTTGAGATTCAAGCCTTTTTTTCTGCATCAGATTGATGAAAGATGACTGAATTTGCCCAACGGCACCTCTGTAATCACAAGGTCAGCAGTTATGGCTGTGGTTCTATAGGTTATCTAACCACACAAATACCTGGGCTTGTGTGTTTAGAACATGCAGAGTTGGATCTGGCTGCCTGTACAAACCTTGGAGGGGAGGATGGGTTGCCCTAGAAAAAAAACCCTGGAGCACATCTGGATTTCGGTCTATACATAGCAAGAGTAATGCATGCTCCTGAGGTGGCCCTGCAGGAGACCAGAGGGTTGGGGCTGATTGGTTTCTGTCTGCTGAGGTTCCGTTCTGATCATGCAAGCAGCAGCCCTATCCATTCCACCAACATTATCTCCGGTGTTTTCTCTGACAACAACATTGGCCAAGAAGTGGAACAAAGGAGGAACTGCTGTCAGAACAACTATGGCAGCATGTGTGAGCTCCCGCTCAAGGAGTTAGCATATGTTGTGGTCTATGCCTTTGCTAAGTGTATAGAGAACATGTGGAACTACCTGTCATTTTATTCACAAGTAGGGAGTCTTTTGGAGGTATAAAAAGTAAACTCTGACAGACTCAGTTCCAAAATTACTCCAGACAATGAGGTTTCCCAGTTTGTCATTTTATTCACAGGACTCCATCACAGCTACAAGTCTGTTAATAAGGTGATTCCCCAGCCAGGACTCCCAGCCAACCTCTTAGCTCTGAATCCAGACCTTGGAGAGCTCCCAGCATGCACACCAGCTGGGATTTAGGTTATTCTTGCTTAGTCTTCTGAATCAAACTGTCCAAGATCTAGTGCTTGATGCTTGTATAGCCCCACAAAACAGGAGGGCCTGAGGTGATGAGAAGGCCTTCCTAAGGGGGAGAAGGAGATTGCCTTCCCCATCTTAGACAGTAGCAGAAATTGTGGACTTGGTCCACTGTACATTCCAGAACTTGTAATGATACAGATGAGGATAGTTCTTTGTATGGTCAACACTGCATGCCTGACACCCTATTGTTCCCCATGATTCTGCATATCAGCATCAAGAGGCAATGAGGTTTTAGGCTTGGGTGTATGACTCAAGTTCCATTCAACTTATTTACAACCTCAGGCGAAAAGGTTAGTTATAACCAGCTGACTTCTGTGAGGAAGGCAGCTGTTCAAAATGTCCCTCCCCCCAGATATTTTTTTCCTGAGAGGTTACAAACCAATTAGAAAGAATTCAGTATTGCCAGTTCTAAGCAACTAAGTAACAAAAGTGCTTAGGGTACCCCTGAAAATTCAAGTCATCTAGGCTCAATCCTGCATTCCTAAAGCACCCCAAATTCCTACTCACTTGGCTGGGAGAGGGTCTGTATTTTTGTTGTGTGGTCATCCAATAATCTTTGATTACATTACAGATGGAAAACTGTTTGCCTGGAAGCCCACTGTACTGATTTGTTGAGATGTTGTGACTAAATGTTCATGATCATGCCAGTCACTTTGAGGGAAGGGGAAGGGCACTCTCATTTCAGCTGCTCTGAATCATCCAACCACTGAGAAAGAGAAAGGTCACACTCATGTCACAAGTTTTATCAAGTATGTACAAAGCGTTGACATTTAAATTATTGGGTGTTTTTAGACTTGACAGTGCTGAGCATCATCATACTTTAATCTTGCCCGGAGTAAGGCAGGATTTGGCTCGGGCACCAAACAAGAGTGACAGTGGCCTGGGGCGGGGCGATGTGTGGACGTGGGTCTGCACGGCCCCACCCCTACACTTCTAAGAGCGACCTGCCCCACTCCCTGATGGGTGACCATGGTGGCATTTGACTGCCCAGAAGTGCTGGGAATCCAGACCGGGGTAAGAGAAAATGGGCCATCAAACATGACAGCCCGCTTTACCCAGGTCCGGTGTCTGTTACACAGGTCATGGCAGTGCTTAGCCTGGGCTGTTCCTCGGGTATGGTCCTGAGGAACAGCCTGGACTGAGCACCAGCACAGCCCGTGCAAAACCAGGTTCCAGCCTGGACCGACATCTGGTGTCTGCATTCAGTCATAATGACAGCACAGATTTCCACACTTGGAAAAGCGTGGAAATCCATGCTAACATCACTTCTGAAAACATCCATTGTTTCCCATTGCTGATACAGATTCTTCAAATTTCACATACAAACTTAAAAAAATAACCAGCCAAATTTTTGGCTGTTTATCATTACTCAGTAAGCAATAGTAATAATAGCGGCCTGAACAGAAACCCTCAGTAGTCAGTGATAGGGCTGTAGTGGAATATCGCAGCGGTAGCTATTTCCAGTGGAAACAGTGTTTCCGCAATTAGTGGAACGGCATGGCAGAGGCTTTCATTCCGCGGTTTCATTCCGCGGTTCCGCTTATTTAATTCCGCAACTTAGTGGAATCGTGGAAACATGACATTTTCGCTATTTCCGCAATTCCGCCAGCACCAAAAAATAGCGGAATAGCGGTTTTCCGTGATTTCTGCAATTTTTCCGCAATTTTTCCGCAATTCCGCGATTTGCAGAATTCCGGCGGAATTAGCGGAATATCCACAGAAAAGTCGCGGTGTGGTGCGGGCAGTTCCGAAATGGCGGAACGGAATCGCGATGCGGTAAAAGCTGCTGCCGCATCAGCCCTAGTCAGTGATAGTAGGATCAGTCTGCAACAATTGTTCTCAAATGCTCAGGAGGAGGAGCGGGGAGGAATGGGTGCTGGAACCGAAAGTTCACAGGTGGCCAATGCCGAGCTACTGAGCCAGGGGGAATTTCCAAAATGATAGGCTATAGGGGGGGGGGGACAGAGGGCCAAAGAACATCAGAAAGAGAGAGGAGAAATAAAGGTGAAACAAGTACATGCAAAAATGGGTATTTGAAATTAGTACCCAACTCACTTTGGTATTCAGTGATTAGCTTTTCATATAATTAAAATATAAATACAGATATTAAAGAACATAAATATCAAACAGCTCAGCTTGGTAATAATGAGTAATAATCAGTACCCGATTAGTGCCTGATGTGCTGCCCTATTTACATATGCTATGCCTTGTCATTTTCCCAGTGAATTCATATAATTTATGCAGTGTGTGTTTGCCTTACGGGTCATTAAACTGCATCAAGGCTGGAGTGACAATTAAAAAATGGTGTGAAGAGGCAATATGCGAGGATGAGGTTACCTTCCTACAATGAACGGCTGTTAGAAATAGGCTTCTTATTTTGCATGTTTCTTGCAAGTAGCTAAAAAATAATAATCTGGGGATAGTATCTGGAAGAGAAGCAGGGGAAAATCCATCAATGACAGCTGTTATTGTGATAACTAATTGCCTTGCCTTCATAGATCCTCCTGGAGCTCCTAACAGCCCTCTCTAACTTTGACTAACTGAAATACATTTTGTCTTCAGCAATTGCTTTCTGCCATGTGAGCTCTTCCTGATTGTTAAACTTCATTTGGTGATAAAATGACACAGATCTGATCTAAAACAATCGATAGAGACTTAAATGTCAATGATATAATGTGCTCAAAGTCAATTAAACACAATTACATTCCTCAGCTGAAAAAGGGAGTGAACAACTGAATTATCATTGACTTTCCCTGGTGCATTCTTTGCTTCAGGCACTGGAGCAGAAAGTTGCTAACCACATTCATTATTGTTTTTGATTTCAGAGGCTCCTCTCCAGAAACCTCACCACTGCTACAGTGGATAAAAGATCAGAGGTATTTCCTGGCATACAAATGCTTTAATTTCCTAGATTACAGGATTCAGTATGAAATTTCAGCAGTGTAGTAAGTAATAATTACTAGGCTTTTTGATTAGTATTGTGTTTGTACCTTGCCATGTAAAAATGTGCTCCCTTTCTGTTTGTATTAATAGAGCGCGGGAGTGCTAATAGTTAAGGTATGTTACACCCTCATTATAAAGCCCCAACATTCCATTTGATATAAAATTGGCATGATTAAAGTTAGAATTGTAAAATTTGTGGTAAAGAATCACTGGAGTAAGTGGTTTGCGATGTCCAAATTTCAGTCGAATCAGTTGGATAACAGGGGAGATCGCAGTTTGAAAACTGCACTTAGAAAGCCTGTTTTTTCAAAAGTTAGACAGTCTGGATCTCAGCAGGGAAAAGGGGTTTTGTGTTGGTTGGGAGGAGGTGTATGCCTTTTAGAAGATTCAAGGAGGCTGGCGGGGTGTGCCTTTGGTTTACTTTTTGTAAATCTGGTTAGTAGTTTTTAAGTTGACATCTTGAAAATTCGATGTTAGCCTATGGAGACCATCCTGAGTGTGGAGTGTTTGCAAACATCCTATGTGTAATGCAAAGACTGTTTTAAAAAAAAAAAGTAGTCTTGAATACTGGGGACTACAACTCCCAGCAGACACTGCTTGCCAGAGCCTATCAGTGCTGGGGAAAGAGAGGGAACTGCACCTCCATGGGGCAGTGTGAATGACTGGTCAGCCACGTTTAGAGCTGATCTGGTGGGGAGAAGCAAGGCCTGTGGAAGGGAGAGAGCTGAAGGTCATTCTTATCTTATCCTGCATGGCAGATGCCACGGCTTGGGGGCCAGGGATGCCAAGATGACTAAACAACAGAGCTAGCTAATCCTGCAGTGATGTCTGGGGTGGCTGATTTTGTCCCCTAAACACTCCCAGAATCACAGAGCACATGGATTTCAGTGACAGCCCTTCCCCCTCCAAAGATTTGGGGTGTCTGGGCTGCAGCTTCAGTGGGGCGCCCCATTGGATGAGAATGGCTGGGGCCTTAGCACTGGAGTTTGACTGGGATGGTACCAGGTGCAGGAAGAGGGCAGAGGTTTATTTTAGAGACAGGGACAGGAGGCTACAGGTGGGATGGAATCGATCTTCTTTCAGTGCGTCTCCCTTCAACTTTCCCAACCCCACTAAGGAATGAGGGGTAAGTAGGTGCTCTGGGCTGATATAGTGTGCGTTCTGCAGGAGGGGGGCAGGGAGATGGTGGGGTCCTGTGCAGAGCAGCCCTGTGGGGCAGAGCGGCAAGTGTGGTCCTCTTGGGAGGACTCTAAGAGCAAGTCTCAGCCCAGGGAGGGAAATCCTATGGGGGAGCAGGAAGGGAGCAAGCAGACATAAAGGGGGGGGGGATTATTCATTTATTTACTTTTATTTCTTTATATTTATTGGCCACCCCCTTATGCCTACGGCATCTTGGGGTGGCTCACAACAGTTAAAACAGCAATAAAATACATAACAATATAAATAATTAAAACTACCCCCCCAAATGTTCCCCTCCCTACCATACCCTCCCACCCTCCCCTCCAATCCTCGACCCCCCTACCCCACCCCACCCCACCCCCCACCCTCCCCTCTGAAGGCCTGGGTGAACAGCCAAGTCTTACAGACATGTCAAAAGGCCAA
>QEPC01007225.1:1080964-1092560 GCA_003113815.1 Sphenodon punctatus
GTGAGGTGCAGGGTGGGAAACAGCCTGGGGGTGTGTGGGGTGCCTTGGGGTGTGTGGGGTGGGAAACAACCTTGGGGGGTGCAAGAGGAGTCCTCCTGCACCCCCCAAGGCTGTTTCCCACCCCACACCCCCCAAAGAGGAGGATAGGAAGGAATCTTACTTACCTAGTGCTGGGAGCGGCAAGGAAGCAGCTGCTATGCGGTGCCCGCAGTCATGTTCTTCTTTGAGCATGTGAGGGAGGGACCAGCGTGCATGCGCGCTCCTCCCTGACTCAGGAGCCTGGCCCAAGGCATCTCACCAGGGCGCTTTCACCAAGCGCCCTGGTGAGAGCTTTCCTTGCGCCCATTGAGTGCAATGGAAGCTCTAGCTCTTCCCTCCACAGCACGTCCTATACGTGCTGTGTAGACGGAGGAGCTCAGCTAGAAAGCGTGGTTGGGCTTAGCATTTTTTAGCCTTCTGGGACCCACTCCTCTGGAGTGGATCCCAGAAGTCAACTGAAACTGACAACAGCGCCGCAGCATCCTCTGCTCTGAAGCAAAGGCAAGGCAGAGGCTGCTGCAGCACTGTGGGAAGTGGCGGTGGCGAGATTTTGTGTTTTTTTTTAAAAAAATTAGCAGCGGTGCCTGGAGGGCCCTCAGCGCTTGGGGGGTCAGCACCCCAAACACCCTGGGAGGCCAGCTGCACCTGGACAAGTCCATGGTTGCCATGGCGGCCATGAACTCACACACTGCTCCTACAAGGCTAGTGTCGGCATGGGCATTGAAGTCCCCCAGGACCAAAGTCCTGGAGGACCTCAGTTCCACCTCTGAGGCCAACTCTGCTAGAGCAGCAAGGGATGCCGCTGGGCAGGAAGGGGCCCGGTATACCAGCAACACCCCAAGCTTGCCCCCAGCCAAATCAAACACCACATGGAGGGCCTTAACCCCTGAAATCTCCTGGACTGGATATCTCCTAACTGGCCAGTCCTCCCTAAAAAGAATAGCTACACCTCCCCCCCCGGCCCCCCGTGTGGTGCTGATGCTGCACAGCATACCCGGCCAGAACGTGGTCCGCTAAAGATGGCCCTGCCCCCTTGTCCAGCCAGGTCTCCATAATGCACACAAGGTCCGCTGCCCCATCCAAGATCAAGTCCCTGATAACCGGGGCCTTATTAATGACAGACTGTGCGTTCAACAGCATCAGCCCTTTACGGGCAGACCCTGGTCCCTGACCCTCCCTCACCCTCGGTGGGGGGCCAACTCTCTCAGCCTCTATCAGAGACCTCGGTCCCCTGAGGGTCTGAATCACCCATCCCCCTGGACCATACCGTCGATGCCCCATAACCACCCCTATGGTCATTTCTCCCCTCCTGTCCACTCCAGCCTGACCCCTCAGCTGTTCGCCCTTCCTCCAGAGTCTCCGCCCCATGATCCTTCCACCCCTCCCCACCCACACCCCCTCCCCTGGGACTCCCTCTCTCACAGGGAGTCCCCCTTCCCCATCATATGGATGGTGCCCCCCATCTCACCAGAGGGGCACAACCCCTTTCCCTCCCCATCCCATTCCCCCCTCCTCCCCACCCCCCAGGATTCCTCCCCTCACAAGGAATCTCCTCCCCGGGGCTCCCCCTCTCACAGGGAGAGAGTATGGGCAGAGCTTCTGTAAATAGTTTCCACAGTGAAAGCCATGTACAGGGGTAGCACTTTCCAGGGAGCAGCTTTATTGGGGATTCAGAATATGGTACCCAGTTACAGGGAGAGGTCTGCAGAGTCAGCAGCATTGTGCAAGAAAGGGAGCCCTGTCCAAGGGGGAGTAATGTAGGGAGTCTTGAAGAGACAGAGAGCTGCAGAATAATGGCCATGATTGTGCCAGGAAAGAGCCCTGGAGAGAGGAGAACTGAGTGAAGCAGCTTTGTACAGGGGGAGAACTGCAGGATGGGCAGTATTATGCCAGGTAGAGAGTCATGTACATGGGCACAGCAGAGACAGGGAGCCCTGTACAAGGAGTGAACTAGAGAGGGGGGAGGTCCTTATAGAAAGCAGAATGGCCAGTGTTGCACAAGGAAAAGAACTCTGACAGTGGGGAGTAGAGGGGAAGATTCATGTACAAGCTATGAGCTAGAGAGATAATAGAGAGCAGTTTTTGGAAGTTTGCAATGTTTAAACCGAACCAAAATTGTTGTATTCTTAGTAAAGCATGGAGCTATCAGTAAAAACCCAGGTTTTTCTTGCTTGCAATTTGAAGGAAGTAACAACCTTCTAAACTGAAGGGAGCAACTCTTCCACCTTAGGCTCCCCTAAGCCCTGCTCCCATAGTAGTTATGCTGCTTAGCATTCTACTGCGCTAGCAGGACAAATTTTCTCCATTGCATTTAACAAAAAAACTTGAATATTCCATCATCAAAAAACCTCCGGTTTACAAGAAGAGTTAAGGCTCTTGAAAATTCAATCATGCACTAAAAAGCATGGTGTAGCAGGGGGGGCGGGGTGTACAGGACACTGGGGTGTCTCTTAGGGAAATTAGCTCACCCCCTGCTATGCGGTGTCCACCTCAAACCAAGGTGGAACCCCCTCCTTCCAGGCAGGGGGTACCCTCTTTGGACACAACACTCACAGTCCAGAGGATCTTTCACATCTCAGCATCTTTATTAGACACTTCCCTGTGTCCTGTGTACCTGGGCTGCCGGCTCATCCTCCTGCACCCTACAGCATCAGGTTGGTCTCTCCAGACCTCAGGAGCAAGGCACCAACAACCCCCCAAAGTCCATACAGTCAGGCCTTCAATCCCCAGGCCCTGGTAAAGCCTTCCCCAGGCTAGAGGCTCCCTCCTGGGCACAGCCTCCTCCAATACCTGGGTCCTACTCTGGTTTCCTAGTGGTCAGCACCCTGGACAGCTTAGACCACAAAGGCTTACAGGGAGATGTTGCCTTTTTGGCTCCCTGGCAAAGAATGAGTTCCCTTCACTCAGCCCTTCTCTTATATAGGCAGAGTGGGCGTGGCCAAGCCTTAACTCCTCACAGCCTTAAAGGGCCATCAACCCTGCCCACTCTGTCCTCGGGGTTTCAGAGCCTGTTCACCCCACAGACTTCCCCAGCTATGGGGTTGGCCCTGCCACACACCCTAGGCAGGTACAGCCCTCCAGCTGACCCCCTCAAGCCCCCTTCTTAAGGGGTAGCAGCCCCCCTGGACTGCTCCCTGCTACACATGGACATTGCAAGTCAAGGCTCCTGCCTTCTGATCCATGTTAGCATTAAAGACTTTGTACAGTCTCACATATTGTACTCACTTACAACTTAGGCTCCATGCACCCACACTTTGCCTTTGACACATCTTTCATCCCCAATCCTCTTCCACTTTGCAGGTTGGGGGCAACACTGAAGCTGGGGACAGGAGGGTCTGAGCTGGTCCTTAACCCCCTCCTTTCCCTCTCTCCTTGTATTTCAGTTGGGGAGAATGGAACAGCTGACTAATGGCTCACAACCCTTCCTCTTACCCACTAGTCTCCACTGCCCTCCCAGAGCACAGTGAAGCTGGCTAGAGTCGTATACAAATGTTTAATTAAAACTAAATCGGGTATGCATTGAAATTAATGAAATGGAATGGCCATTGGAAGGAATGGAGGCAACAGCAGTGCCAATTTCTAAATAAATACTGTTGTCATTCCAACATCCAATTAAGTGACTGTGAAATTATACAACACAGTTGCATCTTTGGGAGTACATAGAGAAGGCAAGAGGGTGTGAAATGATGAGAAAGGCACTAGATACAGTAAGTGGAATGGTTGGAATGACAGGGAAAAATACAAAGAGTGTGCAGGATTAAGTAAGTGGGTGGATTGACAGGAGGAATTAGAAATAGTTACAATAATAAGGTTCTGAGTGAAATAACTGATTCGGAACGCTGATGGGATATCTGAGCAAGCAGTCCTATTGTTTTACCCACTTACCATAGCTGACTCTCTATCCTTTGTCTCCCAATTGCCTCCCTCCCTGTTATTCCATTTCCTCTCCTGTGTTTTGCTGTTGTTGTTTTATCATTCCACACACACACACACTTCTGTTCCATATGACACAGACAAAGATTGTACTTCCCAGGACTTTTGAGTTCTCTGTGAGGATAGTGGGGGCTACAGGGTTAGAGGGGTGTCTGCTACAAGGTTGAGAGCAGGGAAGAGGAGAACAGGCTTGGAACCAGGACCAGGACCAGAACCAGGACTACTGAGTTGCCTGTGAAAGGAGTGTCCTACTGGATTAGAGTGGGGTGAAGAGGCTGGAAGCCAGGAGTCCGGCGTTCTCTGTTCCAGGGCTGGGACCAAGTAGATTAGAGGGCGAGAAGGGGGGGAGGGGATCCAGAACTCCCAAGTTCTCTCTTTGTTAAAGAGGAAATGGAGGGGGTGAGGGGCCAGCTCACGTCCTCCTATCTCCAGCTTCAGTGTTGCCCCCAACCTGCAGAGGAAGAGGATTGGGGCTGAAAGACAAAGGCAAAGTGTGGGTGCATGGAGCCTAAGTTGTAAGTGAGCACAATATGTGAGACTGTACAATGTCTTTACTGCTAACATGGATCAGATATGTTTATGCACACCTAAATGAGTTTTCTCCCTCAAAGTTCACATTATTTTGGCAACAACGGGCTAGAGAACATTTTCTTGAATCAAATTCACACAATTTAGTATACGCTTTCTCTCTCACTCCACTGTCAGCCATCTAAATACCATCACATACATCAAGCTGACAACCTCCTGCTCTCCTCTCCTAACCCATCATGTCCCATTTCCAAGGACATCATGAAGGAGGAGGATGGGCGGGGGCAGCTTCCCAGTATTGGCTGATCAACTGAATGGTAGAAAAAAAGGAACACTGTACTCTGGTCTCATTGCAAGCCATGAAGGTTTGTAGTGTTGGTAGAGAGCAGGAGCCCCAGTGCCTAGCTTGAACTTCTGGAGACTCACAGGCCCCTTGAGAACTGCCCTTGGCAGACCATCACTCTGGTGACCCTGAGCAGAATCTAAAACTTTAATTCACTAAAGATATAGTTTAAGATATGTCCAAACGAATGGGAGTTATCTAAATAAGAAATCTGGGGAGCCCTTTTTACAAGCTAGGGAAGTTGGTAATTTGCTTAAACAAAAAATCCCTTCAGCACTGTCTGAACCAATTTAAAAATGTGCTAAAGGTTTTTAAAGTAAAAAAAAGAGATGCCAGAATGTTAGTTATAATGAATTAACATTTCACCTGGAAATGAGAGCCTAATAACTCAGAATCTGTAGCTAAAGGGGAAAGATAAATTCTCTGTCAGTTTTTGCCATAAAGAAGTCATCGCAATGTCATTGTCTCATGTAAATAAGCTAGCCCCCATGTTGCTAAAAACACCATCAAGGAAAGTATGAGATCTATGAAGTCATTAAGTGAGCGGCCATCGAGGTATGATAAAAGTGATGCATTCATAGGAATCTGCCTGAGCTTTCCTTTATCATGGTCTATCTTAATGACCACTGAATATATTAGCAGTGTCATCCATTGGCAGATAACATGCTCATTTCAAGTAGCACATGAGAATCCCATTCACTTCTGTGGGTCTCCTGTGTGCACTAACGATTGATGCATGCATTTCTGACTGTAGGATCACACAATAAGCCTCCAACCTGTTTCTAAATATAGATACATTTTTGGAAGCTGAGTTTTGTTAATTACAAACAGCTTCAGTGATTGGAACAGAGATAATAATGGAGACAAAGAACTGGATTCTGCCATCCTTGCTCAGGATGACCGAGAAATTATGAGGAGCCAGGTACTATGCATTTAAAACTCAGTGTCAGGTCAGTGGATTCTGGATCACTGGGTAAAGATAAAATAAATGATAAATATTTCAAAATATAAAGAAACAATCGTTTTCAAATCTTACATCTTGTTTCCAATAAAGAGGCCCAATGCCTTAGTTCACAAGCCATTTAGTCTGGAGTAGTTCCATTGAAATCAGTGAGACTACATGGAGTAAGTGGTTTGGCGATTGCAGTGCTATTATAAACTACTTGAAGACTAGGGATACTGGATTATGTCTGTCCTGAGCTGTCTCCCCCTACTGGGATGGTGATGTTTGTTCACCCAGGAACTACTTACATGAGCTAAGACAGTCAGGTCTTTCAGCTCACACAACAAAGGGTGATTTCAGACGTGACGAGATCACGCTGAACCACACTGAACCACGGTGAACCCCGCGGCGGGGCGAAAGGCCCCTGCACGTCTGCACAGCGTGCGCCAGATGTTGGCCACGCTGAATCTGCAGATGGGGTCAATTTGAACCACGCTTCCCGGGCTAGCCGGGGGAAGGTCCCGGGAAGCGTGGTCAAATGGACCGCGGGCCGTGGCGAACAAAAAGTAACGTCTGGCCGCGTGCCACGGGCCGGGATCCCCGGCGGGATCCCGGGCCGTGGCACGATCGGCCAGACGCGGCGGCCGCATTGGCCCCGCCGCCCGTCCGTCTCCTCGGAGGGCGGGCGGCGGGGTGCGTGGAGGGGGCGGGGCTGTGCGGCCGCACGTTGCGCCGCGCGGCCCCGGCCCCTCCCACTTTCCCCGCCGGGATCCCCCCGGCACGTCTGTTGGGCCGTGCAGGGGTGACCCCGGCGGGGAACGAAGACGTTCGTTACGGTACGGGGCCAAAGGGCCCCGTAACGTCTGAAAGTACTCAAAGACTCACAATAGAGGCCTGGGTTGTTTCTGCCAGTCTGTGTTGTTTGTGCGAATGGAGAATGGCTTTGTAACAGTGTGAAAGCTTTCAGGGGTTACTTTCTTGCAGGGTGCTGCACAATCAGGTACATTGCTATGATAGAGACAGGAGGGATATTTGTTCCAGGGCCCAAGCTGTGGGGGGTGGGGGGAGAGGCACAAATCCTGTCCTGTTGCAGTGCTATCGGGCAGAGACTGAGCTGAGCAGACGCACCTGCAGCACACGGTGTGTGTAGGACACCGGCAGGTTGCACAGGACGGAACAAGCACCAGCATTGGCACAAGGTGGATGTGGAGTTAGTGAGAGAAACCAGGACCCACTTTAGGTTTAAACACAGAGCTCCCCTGACAGGGAACTCCTCCTTTATTATTCTTCCCTGCTTACCCACTTCCTTTCAAAAGCCTGAAGCCATCCTAAATCTTCAGATCTCCTGATCCAACAAGGCCAGCAGCTGCCTGAGTTTTCAAAACCAAACTTTTGTAGGAGAGCCATTTGTGTTACGGACTCCATAGCTGAGCTAAATCAGGCCCGTGACTCTCTCTCCAGCCTACCCACAGTTTTGCTGTCCAGGTTCTCTTTCAGCTCTCACTCTCCTCTCTGGCAGTCTAATATACTCTTCCTGCTTCCTCCCTGCTTGCTCTTCCTCATGCAGCATGGGTATCTTTGGCCTCCTGACACCACGTGGAGTTAGTGAGAGACACCAGGAGCTATTTTAGGTTTAAACACAGAGCTCCCCTTACAGGAAAACCCTCCTTTATTATTCTTCCCTGCTTACCCACTTTCTGGGCCCTGGAGGACCAGAGATTCTATGATCACTCCACAGTGGACGGCACATCTGAAGCCTCCAGGGCTCAGGCACAGCAAGCAGAAGGGGGGTGGGGGAGGTAGGACAGGGTAGAGGATGGGGGAGGGGGGGGGGAATCCATTTATTGCATCTGCTGGGTCCATTACAACCGAGCTATGCCCCTTTGCACAAAAAATCACTCTCTTGAGAGTTTCCAGTTCAAGTCTCTTTAGTTTTCACAATCTATGTACAAAGTTTTCCATATTTTACGAAGTCTCAGCTTGCTCACAGCTCTCCAACAATGTCCTTTATCAGCCAGGTACTGGCTTTAATCCCTTAGGCCAAGTTCTCCCACAGCAGCTTGCCTTTAGAGTAGCCTACAACTCAGACTTTACTCAGTCCAGGTAATTCTTCTGGGCTAGGCTTGGAGATAGAAGCAGGGACAAAGCACTATCTCCACTTCAGTCTCTGGGTATTTTCAGACATGTATTGGCCCCATCATGGAATCACCTATTGATCCCGCACCAGGATCAAATTGGCAAGGCCAACAGACATGCCAGCTGATCCCGGTGGGGAATCGGGGGAGGGGGCGGGGCTGCGGGGTTCAATGTGCGGCCGCACAGCCCCCGCACCCTCCCTAGACTGCCCGCCCCCTGGGAGATGTGCGGGCACCACGGCCAATGTGGTCGCATCGCCTGCCCACCCCCCAGGGCATTGACCATGGCCCAGAATCAGCGGGACAGACGTGATGATCCCATGCTCAACCACAGTGAATTCCCTGTGGTTGAGTGTGTTTTCAGGTTTTCATTGCAAGTCCATTTGTTTTTAAAATTTTCTTTTCATTTAAAAAAGTATTACATTTTTTTAAAAAAAGAAAAATCACTGCACACGCACAAAATGACCACGGGCCCACTCTATGCATGGGTGCCCTTCTCCAAAATGGTGGTGGCAGCATCACTGCCTTTTTGGGGAAAGGTCAACTTGTCTGCACATGCGTAAAATAGCCACTGTGCATGTGCAGACTGCCTTCCAGTTTCCAAAATGGGGGCAATGCTGCTGCCGCCATTTTCAAAAAGGGTGTGCATGTGCAGAACAGTCCAGCAGTCATTTGTGTATGCACAATGGGTTTTTTTATTCTTTAAATTATTTTTAATTAAAATGGCCACCGGACCATTCTGTGCATGTGCACCCTTTCCCAAAATGTTGGCACATGCACGACACCATTTTTAACATGCGCAAACAGCTGCCCTTTTCCAGAATAGCAGCACTGCTGCTGCCGCCATTTAAAAAAAGAGTGCACATGCATGCGCTGAATGGTCTGGCGGCTATTTGCACATGCAGAATGATTTTTAAATTTTTAAAATTATTTTTATACAAAAACTAAAATGAATGAAAGCAAACAAATGTAATTTGCTTATTCATTCATTTTCATAACCTTAGTTACTAAAACAAATGGGCTTCATTCATTTTAGTAACTAAATAAAACAAAACAAATTGCACACCCCTAGGCAGGACTAACATTTCTGGTCCTGCTGAAGTATAGACCCCCCCCCTCCCCGGTAATATGGGGGATGGGATTCAGGGCTAAATTCCTGGAACTGGTTTCGGCGTTGCTGGTAGTGTCTCAGGATTAGAGCTGAGATAAGTAAATAGCATCCTACTCGTGAGTAATAATCACAATTTTGGGCAGCCTGTCAAATGCCTGACAGGCACCTGCACACATTTGCAGGTGCCCGACAGGCTGCCCCAATTGTGTGTTGCATAAAATACCCAGGGGAGGTTTAAGAGGGCTCCTTGCACAGTCTACAGGCTCTAGACACAGGCAGGGGAGTTCCAACTGGCATTGGATGGGATGGGGGGCTCCAGGTTTTGGAAACATCAGATAGGGGTATGTGGGGGAGGCAGGCCAGCTCTGATCTCTCTCTGACGAGACACCATGTTTCCCCTCCCAGACTACAGATTAGGGCCTGGCTGGGAGTATCTGGGAGCTGTAATTCCTATCAGCTCCACCTGCCATTTCCTAATGTCCAAGGAGCTTTTTAGATCTACACCTCCCAGGAGCCCCCTCTGCCTGCAGAGATTGATGGGGGCCTCCCAGGAGCCCCCGTCGGCCCCCCAGGATCCCCCGTCGGCCCTCAGCCTTGCTGGGAGGTGTAGTTTAAAACAATTTAACTCTCAACCCCTGTCTGTGAAACCAGATTCTTTCCAAGCCTGCTACAACCTGTGTTGTGCTTGCACCTTGCCTAGTTCCTGCTTGTTCCCTTAATCCACCTAGTACCACTTTCTGCTTAGCCTAGACCTGATGCTGCAATGTGCAACCACAACCTAGCTCCTTGTCTTCCCTTGACCTTTCCTGAGTTCCTACTGCTGGAGCTCCTACTTGTTTGCCTGTTGCCATACTTCCTCCCTCATGATCCTCTCTTTGGACTGTCTACCTATTTGAATTTTGTATTCATGTCCCTCCTTATCTTTTTTTTTCTTTCCCCTCCACGGTTACAGATACACCCACTAGGAGTGTGCACCCCAACATATGAAAGACCATGAAAAGGCCATTTCAGAGTTGGAAACGAAAGCCTGGATAGTTTATTTGGCTTTCATGATTGACTATGCTACCTCACCTTTTGTGGTGGTTGTCATCATTTAGATTAAATCACAAGAACTCATGCTTTAAATTCAGTTGTAGAGAGACAGGTTGATCCAGTTGGCTGGGTTGCTATCTGAAGACTAGGGTTCATTTCCCTGCTCTGATAAGATCTGAGGTAGGAGGGCGTGGCTTCCAGGACAGGGAGGAGTGTAGCTTTTTTGACAGGTTTACTAGCAATTCATTTATTTATTTTTTTACAAATTAAGATGCATGCCATAGACCCTATTCAACTGGGAATCAAACAAGCAATAAGCAGTTGCTGCTAGAAGCTAAACTGGGTGCACAGATCACACAAAAGGGAGATTCTACAACAGGAGAGACTGTCCCTGGGTCACACACATTATCCCTGGCCTCTTAGCCACAAATTTGGAGAGGACGTGTGCAGAAGAACATACACATTTTTCTCCACTCTTGTGGTCTTATGCTCCCTGAGTATGTATAGAATTTGGGGGTCCAAATGCCTGCCTTTTCTGTGGGGTTATGGGGTAGGTGAGGAAGCAAACCTGGGTTCCTCAAAAGATCAGTTTTAGAAAACTCCAGTGTCTGTCCAGAGACGCTATGATGTCAGGATTCTAAAAATCCTAAATTTTATTTAAAATGTATTTCAAGCTCTCTCCAATGTGTCATCCCTTTGCTCAACTGATAATTCTCATTAATTTCCTACCCATACATTCATAGTAATAGTCCGTTATTACCAAGCCATCATTACTTTGACAAATCTACTGGACTGCAAGTGCCAGAATACTATAAGAATACACTACAGTTTTATGAAGCTTTGTTGTCCAAAGCAAAGCCTGGTGCTCATAATCACAGAGCAGAGTTCAAATCCCACCTTAGCCATGAACTCATTGGGTGCTTTGAGAAAGTACCTCTCTCTCTCTTAGCTTCAGTTCAGTTCCCCATCTGTAAAACCCAATGGTTTTGTTAACAGCCCTGCATGTATTGGTCAAGCCAAACACACTCCTCAGCCTCGCTCCCCACCCCACCTTCCTGGTTGGCTTCCTTCCATATTAAAGGCAAGCCTGCATGTAGCCCCAGGAAACTGGGTGAATCATCTGTTTCCCCTTTCTGGTTCTTCTAGACTGGCTCTACTTGGACTCTGTTCTTCGGATTCTGTCCTTCGACCCCATCTGTTTGTGTTTGTTCCTACCTGACCTGAGTCTGATCCTTCTGTTTGCTTTGAAACCGGTCCTTCTACCTGCCCTCCTGCTTTTTTTCCCTATGACTTTGTTTCCCTGGTCCCCAGTGGTCTCTATGTTGGTTCCCAGCCTGTCCCTTAGCTTCTGGACCCTCCTGGACCTAAACATGTGCACCAGGGGCCCATGTCATTGTTGTTTTTGTTTTTCATTTTTATTATTTAAATCTGTCATTTTTGTTTTCATAAATATCAAATTGTCGTTTTCATTTTTGCTTTTGTTTTCATTTTCCATTGGTTTCAATGAAAAACACATTTTTGCTTGTAACATC
>QEPC01007225.1:1093583-1105136 GCA_003113815.1 Sphenodon punctatus
TGCCAATTGGCCAGCAGAAATGTCAACCAAATATCCTCATTCTGTGCTGTGACCATTCCAACATCTCTCTTCCACTTGTTACTGGGTTTTTTAGCTCCCCCACCTGACTTGTTTGTATTATATATTATTTAGCCCTGTTTTAATATTTTAATATGAAATGTTTTAAACTGTTTTTATTGTATTTTATTGTTGGAAGCCACCCCGGGCTGCTTTGCAGGAGAGGCGGGGTAGAAATCTATTAAATAAATAAATAAATAAATAAATATAAATTACTGGAAGTCAGAAGCATCTGTGTAAAAAAGAGCCAATAGAGATTCTCTTATGTCCTCTGTCACAGTGCTGCAGGATGTGATTGTGATGATAATTGGCCAGCCTGGATGTGTAAACTATGTCTCCTGATTTCTGGGATGCTATCCCCAAAGTCCCAGTTACGTCCCTTCTATGCCCGCCTCAAGGCCTCCCCTATGCCCACCTCGAAGCCACTACCTTTTGGTTCTGTAAAGCTGGAAGCATGCAGTAATTGGCCAGTGAATGTGTATTTCTGTCAGTCTTTTGGGTTGCTCCACCTTCTCCCTCCTACAGCCTCCCTCCCCCCTGCCATGCCAGGTGCCTGCCTCTGACTGGCACTGAATGTGCTGTTATTTATCTGAATAATGGTCTTCAAGGGGACAACTTCAATTGCTGATAAAATTGGGTCCCTTTATCAAATTGTCCTGTAGTTTGACGGAGATGAAAGTGTATGTGATACATTCCTGCCAAATATCTTGTAAACAGGATGGAACATACAAACGTTACAGCCGGAAATGTATTTTCAAGTTAATGTCGTATACCAGCAGGACTCTTTATCCAATCCTTCTTAAAATTGGCAGTTGTATTAAGCTTGTGGAGGGACATAATATTAACATGTATCATAGAAATTTGATGGAAGATAAAGAAGTTGTAATAATGAATGTGTTTGGAGCTTTTCTTAAAATCACAACTTTCAATTGCTTCTAAAATAGGTTCCCTTTATAGAATCACTTCAAAACGTGGTACACATAGTGCCCTCCATTTGGGGTACAATCCCCCCAAATTTAATCAGAATGAAATAAGAAACAAAAACATTATAGCTAAAAATATATTTTTTAGTTTTTTCCCCTTATTTAAAAAACAAAATGTTGTTTTCATTTCTATTTTTGTTATTATTATTTGTCATTTTCGTTATTGCAATAATGGTAATGAAAATGAAAATTTTCATTATTGTTATTGTAATAACAAAAATGACATGCACATCCCTACCTGGACCAGCTCCTGCACCTGCTTTCTGTGCTCCCTTGGATCCTGACAGGGAGAGGTGGGGACACATTTTTAAAGTTGCAGTGCACACTCTTGCTTTAGTTACAGGGGGAAAGAGGGATCTACGCACAAACAAGAAATCTATGGGGGAAATGAGAAACAAAAAGCCTGATGGAAGAGCTTGGTTTTCAGGAGGAATTTGAAAGTCAGGAGGGAGGAGTCCAAGCATATGTGTTCAGAGAAGGGAGTTCCAGACATAGGGAGCAGAATGAAAGAAGGGACAAAGGTGGTTTACGAAGTAGGAGAATTTGAGACAGGTGAGGGTGGTGACAGAGGAAGAGTGAGTAATGACTGGAGTAACTCAAGTTTTTCAGCAACATAAGTGACATAAGAATCTGGTCCCCTATTTCTAGCGGCAGTCACTTTATTTCTTGTGTTTTCAGAGTAGGTGAGTGCTGATGATCCTCAGTCATGTAGGTTTGTGGCAGTGACTTCAATGTGCTCTTCAGGAGAAGAAATAAGAAGTGCTGCAGCCACTTGGTAGAAAATGTGCTGTCATTTTCTAGCTGCTCTTCTTTATCTTTCACAAGCAGGTGGCAGAAAGAAAAACAGAAGTGACCCTCAAGCTTGGGAGCATTTCCTTTTGTACAAAACCCTTCAATGCCTTTCAGTCACTCCAGATTTTAAATATCCAGAGCCTTCCATCAAACAGACACATTTAAGTTAAAAATTTTGCATTCCTTAGCTTTAAAAAAAGTGTCCTTGTGTAATTGGCTGAATTACTTGGGGGAGGAGTAATTGAATGAGTAAAGGCTGCAGGACTGGACTTTAAATAGGTCCAAATGCTTCACTGCTTGGCAGTCACTCAGAAGGTCACTGTGATCTTTCTCTTAGTAACTCCTCTGAAATCCGTTCTAGCTAAATTCTGCACCTGAAGATTCAGTTTAGGCTGCTTGGTTTAACACCAACCTCAGCTCAAATTCAAGTTTCTGAAAATCAGCTGTCCTTTAGCTAGATTGTTTTTGGATCAAGAAACTAATCACTTTAGAAAAATGGAGTACAGCATACAGAAAATTGGGATCTGTCTTATGTATAAATCTGCAGTGGTTTGATGCAAGCTATTGCTTAAACCAGCGGGATGGGAACGTCAGCCTCATAGGAAAATGCAGCCCACAGCTAGTTTTTATGTAGCTCCTTTCCAGCTCCTGAATCTGGCCCTTGGATCCAGTTCCCTACACCCAAACACTGAAAACCTGAGCTCAGGGTCAGAGGGCAGAGATGAGAGCATGCACACAAGGAAAGGGGACAGGTCTATAGTACAGATCCTACTACCAATCATTTCTATAGCACTAGTACACATATACAACGCTTTACAATCACAGATTTTCAGAGACTGGTCCCTGCCCAGTGTGCTTACACTTTAAGATGGGAAAGGGTGAGGAGAACACAGGGAAAGCCAGACACAAACACATTTTTACAAATGGGGAACTGAGGCTGAGACTTGCCCAAGGCCAATGAGAGAGTTCATGGCTAGGGAAGGATTCAAACCCTGGCTTCCCAGGTCCAAGCCAGTACTGTATCCACTACACCACACTGGCTCTATACCCATGATCTAGAGCTTCCTCTTCCTGGGAACACCCCTTAAGCCCCCTCCCCCCCTAACTTCTATGTGATCTTTGGAGCTTCTACTAATTTTCAAAATGGCCTCATCCCTGATGTAACCACTCCTGTTTTGATATAATGTAATCTAGTAAAAAGGAAGCCTTTCTTAAATCCTTTTTTCAACCAGTTTAAAAATTACTTTAATTGGAACTGATGCAACTTCTGTGTTTAACATCTGACAGTCAATTATAATTAACGATTCTACTGGTCTGCATGATTAAATCATAAGAATATTGCTTTACCCTTTTATAATGACCTTATGAAAGCATTGCTTAGCAATTTCTTTGTTTTCTTCATATGCTCACTGATCTTCACATTTTTGCAACAGCTTCATCTTTTTAACAAACACATTTCAAATGAATCAGAAGCAAACAAATCTCTCAAAATCTGACAAAGTCTCTGAGGCTCAGAGAAACAAAGCTTCTTCTCTCTTCCTACGATTGTTCCCCTTACAGAGCATATACCAAATTCAAGAGATGAGTCAGTCCTGATAGTAACCATTCTCATGCTGCGTTTTAGGTCAACACTCAGAACCATCAGATTAAGTGTGAAAATGCACAAGCCATGTAACCATTTACAGGTCCAGTGTAAGAAAGTGAGTGGTGATGAGTCACAGTGAAGAATCAAAGCAGATACGGACTTGGAACATAAGGGAATAAGACAGCAACTTGGGCTGAAAACAATCAAAGGGCAAGAAATTTAGTGTGAATGAGGTTTTTGACATAAGGGCAGAGAGAGATCAGCTCTAGCTTGGTCGTTCAAAGCAAGGGAAGGCTAAAGGGAATCATTCCCCTTGGGCCCAGCTCTGCAAAAGCCAAATTAAATTTTGTTGCTTACAACAGTAGTGGAAGTATGAGCTCATTTAAGGCCACATTCCAACAAACAGAAGTAAATCAAAGCAGTTGCTACTTCACTTTGGTAGCATTCAAATGAACTGGTAAACTGAAGTAACTGCCCAATGCCATATCATTCCACCCGAGAGGCCGAGGGGAGCTTACCTGTACTGTAGGGATGGGAGTTTCGGTTTGGAATTAATCTGTAACTGACAGGAATGGGCCGTTATGGGTCAATCTGAACCAAAACAGAATTATACCTTTTCAGTTACGGATCCAAGTTATGGTTTCGTATTTCTCCCACCCCCATCCCTCAGGGTCCCGGAGTGGTAATTACCGGCCTCGGAGAGTTTGACTGAAGCATGGCCACTGCTGTGGGGGCTCTGGCAGGCTCCCTTCCAACAGCGTCCTTCCTGCTCCGAATCACGCATGTGAAAAATGACTGCTGCCCTTAGTCAAAATGGTGGCGATGTCATTTTGGCTGCTGTTTTGGTTAAGGGTGGTAACCATTTTGCACATGCGCAATACGGAACAGGGAGAATGCCATCTGGCTTGGCCAACCAATCAAAACTTGTCATCTGGCTTACCATCACTCAACTGTCCCTTCCCATACCCTCTCTCCTACCAAATATGACACTAAGTTTCATTTCCAGAAGACGCTCAACTGTCCCCTAGCCCCCACGTGTGCAGTAGTTTCTGAAGTTTCCCGAAATTTTCAGAATAACGGCCTTGGTCCTCGGAACTTTGGAATTCTGCCTTTCCAAGCTGAATACTGTAATATTTGTCGCATTCCGAAGTTTTCCGAAGACCGTTTCAGCACTACTTTAAAGTTTGGCTGGAAACTAGAGAGACTGAAAATGACTCCCTGGTGTCTAGGCTGATGACATCATTAGTGTGTTCCGCCAGCCAGCTCACTGCTAAGCTGTGTCCCTTTGCAGGCCAAAAAATCTTGACACAAGACTTCAGGCCTTTAAGGTGACAAGGCTTTAGGGTGAAAGTTGGGGAGAGGGCAGGGAGGGACTCTCTTCCCCATCACACATCTCTAGGAATGTGTAGGAAGAGGTGAATTGGTGGGGAGAGAAAGCAGGGGAGAGGGATTTCTGGATTTGAGTGAAAGGAGGGTTCATGGAAAGTGTGTTGTCTGACCTGTATGTGTTTGGGGTCTTGCTTCTCTCCCTTGTGGCAGAGAGTTTATTTTTAGTTTTTTATTATTTTAAAGGTTTTAATTTATTTAAATTCCTAACCAATAACACAAAACAGAACAAATATGAAATTGGAATTCCCTCGGGTGTCCCACCCCCACTGTACTGTCTTCACCTGAGCACCAACTCATGTAGCCTGTGGGTTTCTGCCTGGGTGGAGATCGAGTAATGAGAATTCCTTATGTGTGGATGTAAAGTTAACCATGATCTCTGTTTCTATCACTAGGTGGCATTGTCTTTAGCAAGGCAAGCTTGTCAGTCTCTCTTTTACACTCCTGCTTTGATGTGTTGTTATCTCTAGAGGGAGACATATTGATGTTTGTGTGTGTGTTATAAATAAAATGGCTGCCTAGCAAACTCCTGTACCTGAGTGCACTTCATGACACTTTGCATCCCACCAGAGGCTTCCAATCTCTAGAAGGTGCTCTGTTTGTGCTGCCTTCACCCAGGCAAAGAATTTCAGGTTTTGTGGCCGTCTACACAGATGAAGAAAATGCAACCAGATTCCCCTCCATCTTGTGCTCTTATAGTTACTTCAGTATGCAATCCAAAATATGCACTCCTGATTTTTCAGGTGCACATGCCTCTCTTTCTACTCCACAATTACTTCAGTTTAGTGTTTTGTTCAATGAATGATAAAGAAGTACAGCTTCTGACAAACAGAATACAGCCTAAGCCACCACCAATGGATGTGATTGGGCAAGAGTTCTATCCTCATATAACCAGACTTGGCTGACCACAGAGAATGTACACTTCACTTCTTTCATGGGCACAGTACCAGGTGAATAGTTCTTCAGTACCTGGAAGCTCTGGGGCTCTCCATCATGTCCAGAAGGTTATCCCTATTCAGTGCATAGCTGAAGAAGCCAGTTTCCTGGGGTAGTGTTATTAAGGTGCTTAATTGTAATGTATGAGCATGGTTACTAGGACTTCTTCAAAAACAAGCTGGTTGCCATCTGCTTATAAGTTCCCTTTGCCGCCCAGAATGGCGGCGACGGGTTATTGTCGCACCCCCCTCCCCCATGGAGAAGAGACGCTGGGATGGCGGCCGTGGCGAAGGGGCTTGTTAGAAAGCCTTTCACCTGTTCTGAGGTTGCCTCGCAACCATCTTGGAAGTGAGGCTGAGCATGTGCGCCTCACTGGACCTTGAGAAAACCGCCCCCGTTAGAAGGGGCGGTCCTCTGGAAAGCCGCGTGAGCGGCAGTTTGATCAGGCTCGTCGGAGAGGCAGCAGTGACTCAGTATCACTGCTGCGCTCTCAGGCAAGGTGTGCATGCAGCAGCATGGGGTGCACGAAGAAGAAGGGCAGCGGGGGGGAGGAAAAGAAGACGGTGGCCACCTGGAATCGGAGGGCTTCCGGAGAGGATAGCCCTCGCGGGGATGGAGACAGAGGAGGTAGTGAGGCCCCCCCATCTATGGCTGCCATGTTGGAGCGACTGCAAGCGTGTGAGGCCCTTTTGGGGGCCCAGAGATGGCCCCCTGTTCTTGAGGATGATGATGGAGTTGGTGCAGCAGCTGGACCCAGCGGGGCAATCCCTGGGATAGGGGTTGATGGGTTGGAAGGAGGAAGAGACCCACAACAAGACCGGGGAAGAACAAGGAGGGTGGTGTCTCCCCCAGCCTGGTATAGGGACGAGGCTCTGTCAGGGCACTGGGCACTGGGCCAGGGAACAACAGTTGAGGCAGGAGCAATGGGGGCAACTGGGCCAGGATGCCCATGGGGTGTGTGAGACCACTCAGGCCCCAGCCCCATCATCAATTATGCGCCCCTTCTCCCAGGCCTTGTACCCTGGGGTACCCAGTGGGTGTCCAACTCTCGGGGCCCATCCAGCTGGTGTTGACACACATGGGGTTCCTGGGCTTGCCCAATTTCATGATCAGGGTTCCCTCTGGGTACCAACCCCACAGCAGGGGTTACCAGTTGATCAGGCCTCTCAGGTTGAGGGCCTCACGGCCCCTGGTGTCTCAATTTTACCGCAGGAGGATGGAGCACCCCCCCACCAGTGGAGACATCAGACGGAGGGGACGAGGCCGGAAACCAGGACGTTTAGAGAAGGATCCTGGCCATTGAACAGGAACTACAGGGCGAGGCCAGGAACCCGCCAGCCAGCGCTCCACAGGGCATAATGGAGCAGGCAAGGCCCCATGTGATCAGACTCACAGGTGAGCAGAGAACCATGGATGGCATGGATGGCGGAAGCCTGGGGGGGTACCATGGGAAGAATGGGAGCCAGGGCAGGTGAAGGGGATGCAGCAAGCCCCCAAGATCAGGGGTCAGGAATACCCCATAGGGACTTGCCAGGGCATGCATCTGGGAACCAAATGGGAGTGGGGGCTGTATCATCCCCGACGAATGGTACACCACAATTGGTGTTTTGGAATGGGGCATGGGTCTGGATGACCCCAGTGGTTGTACTGCGGATGGGCTTACAAATCTAGGGATGCCCCTCCCTCCTTGGGACCGGTCACAGAGTAGGACCGGTCCCAAGGAGTACTGAACCCACGCCGCCCAATATCTCAGTGGGGTCATCTCAAATGGGCGAGAGCCCACTAGGGAGCAGACAGGAAAAAAAGTCAGCCATTGCCACAGGGTCAGGACAGGAAACCATGGCTGGAGCCAACAAGGGGGAGGGAGGACAGGCAGAGAGCCACCCCCCCCCACCAGGGGGTGCTATTCCCAGTGTAGCAGCTCCCTTTGGGGCGCATTTATTGCTGGCAGTAAGGGAAAAGATAATAAATGGTGAGTATGTGGATCTTTATGCTCTCTTGTTCAGTGATCCGATAGTCGATCACTCTGAGCCAAAAGAAGGAAAGGAAAAGGAGAAGTTCAAACGCCCCAAAGCCGATCGGAATTGGGTGAATTGGACATCGGCATTTGCCATGTACATGGGGGTCATACCCCAGGCCGACCCCAGCCAGGGCCTGGAGCTCCATAAATATGCAGACATCATCTGTAGGGCATATGGAACTGGCCCCGTGGGTGCATGGTTAAGGTACGATGAGGCATTCTGGCATAGGGCGGCCACCACCCTGGGACTCCACTGGGACGTGCATGCTCCAGACCTATGGTTGGAGTGCATGGTAGATGTCACTAGGGCACCCAGGGCCAACAGTGGACATCCTTTGGTCTGGGGCAGGGTAGGATGGGGGCAAGAGTCCTTTCATGGGGATGAAAAAAGGGGTGGGCAAGGCAGTCCCGGCCCCTGTTGGGAATTTAACAAGACGGGCCGGTGCAACAGACAGGTGTGCAAATTCAGGCACGTGTGTTCAAACTGCTGGGGTGGTCACCCAGCTATTAACTGTCCCCGGCCAAGATAGAAGGGTGGAAAAAGGGGGTATGGCCAATGGGGAGTGACTGGTAAAGGAAGCTCCCCCCAGCAGCAGGGACACGTGCTGGGAAGGGGCCCAATCCCGGTCAAAATTGACCAGCTAGAATGTGTACTCCGGGGGCACCCCAACAGGGCAGAGGTCGAGTTCATAGTGGAAGGTTTTAGACAGGGTTTTGTTATTCCTGCGGGCCCGGTTAGGCAGCATTCAATAGTTAAGAACCTTAAATCAACGGTAGGCATGGAGGAGTTGGTGATAACCAAGATAGCAAAGGAAGTTGCCGAAGGCAGGGTGACCGGACCCTTCGATCCCCCGCGT
This sequence comes from Sphenodon punctatus, assembly GCA_003113815.1. Lineage (NCBI taxonomy): Eukaryota > Metazoa > Chordata > Lepidosauria > Sphenodontia > Sphenodontidae > Sphenodon > Sphenodon punctatus. The sequence goes on from QEPC01007225.1 coordinate 1,102,200, forward strand.
TTTGACAACTTGGTCATATCCCCATTATGAATAGTTCCCAAAAAAGCAGAAGGTGAATTTCATTTAATACACCACTTGTCTTACCCTCAGGGCGGTTCTGTCAATGATGCCATCCCAAAGGAGCTTGCAACAATTAAATATGCGTCATTCGACGAAGCGGTGGACAAAGTAAGAGCGATGGGGAAAGGTGCACTAATGGCAAAGTGCGACGTGAAATCCTCATTCCAATTGTTGCCAGTGCACCCCAGCAGTTTCCACTTTTTGGGTTTTCAGTTCCAGGGATGGTATTATTATGACAGGGCCATGCCGATGGGTTGTGCAATTTCTTGCTCTGTGTTTGAATGATTCAGTACCTTAATAGAGTGGGTGTTCACCCGAAGGTTTAGAGGGGCAGCCGCCTCAAAATATTTAGATGATTTTCTGATAATTGGCTGCCCACAGGTGGGAGAATGTGCGGCCGCCCTACGGTTATTCCAAGAGGTAGCTTCCAAAGTCGGTGTCCCCTTGGCCCTAGAAAAAATGGAGGGGCCATCGACAAAGCTGACCTATTTGGGTATTGAATTAGACACAGAAGCAATGTCATCTAGATTGCCAGAAGACAAGCTGGTTGTACTCTGTGACAAAATTAATCAGTGTATGGCATTGCAATCCCTGGTAGGGAGCTTGAACTTTGCCTGCCGGGTGTTAGCCCCCGGCAGGGCATTCCTATCCAGGTTATACGTGAAGTTGAAAGGTGACTTACCTCCTCATTTCCGTATATGGGTTTCCACTGAAATGCGCCAGGACCTCAAGGTGTGGCTGACATTCCTCCAAGGCTTTAACGGGGTTAGCTTTTGGAGGGAGTGGTGGTTCCTGCGAACCAACCTCCAGGTACAATCAGATGCAGCGGGTAGGGCAGGTTTCAGAGTATACTTTAGGTGCCATTGGTGTGCGGCCCCGTGGCCACATGGATGGCATGAGACCGCCATTACCAGGGACCTCATGTTTTTGGAACTGTTCCCCATAGTTGTGGCAGTTCTCCTTTGGGCTAATTTATTCGCTAATTGAATCGTAGTTTTTTTGTGCGACAACTCCGCAGTTGTACATGTGGTGAACTCACTCTCTTCCCGGTCCCACAGGGTCATGAAGTTGGTCCAGACATTAGTGTTGACCTGTTTGAAGGATAACATCCTCTTCATAGCGCGGCATGTCCCTGTAATCGATAACGGCATAGCTGATGCCCTTTCTCGGTTACAGATGGACAGTTTCCGCGAGCTGGCACCGGAAGCCAGACCCGAGCCAGACCCTTTGCCACAGGGAATATGGAACCTTGGGAAGTAGAGATGCAGACTACCATCCAAGGGGCACTGGCCCCTCGTACACAGACTGCATATGGTAGGGCCTTTCATGAATTTCAGGAGTTCAGAGCAAGTAAGGGGTGGGACTTAGGGTTTCCAATTGGCGAACCCAAAGCTATTCAATTTGCTTTATCCCTTCATAAACGTGGCTTAGCGGTCAGCACAATAGCAGACAAAATAGCTGCCATTACTTTCGTCAATAGACTGAATGACTACCTGCCCCCTGACAATGTGTTTTATTTAAAACACATGCTCGAAGCATGGTCATGAAGCCACAGGTCGGTTCGTAGGCAACGAGCCCCAATAACATCCCCCATCCTGGCCCGGTTAGTGGATATTTTTCCTGAGATGTGCTATGACACTTATGAAACACAGCTCTTTCGTACTGTGTATGTAACCATGTATTTTGGTGGGTTCAGGGTCAGCGAAGTGGTGTGTCACTCTGCCAGGGATACTACATGTACTGCCCTGGGTGTAGAGGATTTGGAGTCGGTGACAGACAAATTAAGATTGCGTCTTCGTCGTTCAAAGACAGATCAAAAGGGACGGGGCCAGATTGTCGTACTTTACCAATGTGGTCCCGACGCAATTTGCCCAATTAGGTAGATGCAACAATATATAGCAATCCGCCCAAACATTCCTGGCGAATTATTTGTGCACAAGAACTGCATAGTGGTCACAACATACCAAGTAATATCCATACTCTGAACCGCATTATGTAAGGTAGGACTCCCACCCAATGAGTTTGGGACTCACCCATTTAGGATTGGTGCAGGCACGACTGCAGCAGCAGCAGGATTGCCGGAATTGGCAATTAAAGCTGTTGGTAGATGGCAGTCATGGGCATAAAAAAATATGTTCGCCCATATCATTAATTGTTTTCAGTTTGTTTCTCAGGGGGCAGGGAGAACAGGGCGTCCTGAGCAGAGGTGTGGATCGTCGACCACAGCCTTGTACGCTGGGCACATGTGACTGCTGCAAAGTCCGCATGGGGTGTTCATTTAGGCCTGGCAGAAAAAGTACATGTTACATGGATGGGTAGGAGCGGGCTACTGTGGAAGCAGCTCCTACCAATGTTGAAGGGGCTCTGTTGCTTAATTGAGTGACTCACCTGAACGCCGGTGCAGGGGGTTCCCAGAGGCAGCGTCATCAACCTGCGGGGAAGAAAAAGGCAAGCAGCATTTTGCCAGGGTGTGAGCAGTGGGAGGCTGAGCGGGGCTTTGTTGCTTAATTGAGTGACTCACCTGAACGCCGGTGCAGGGGGTTCCCAGAGTCAGCGTCATCAACCTGCGGGGAAGAAAAAGGCAAGCAGCATTTTGCCAGGGTGTGAGCAGTGGGAGGCTGAGTGGGGCTCTGTTGCTTAATTGAGTGACTCACCTGAACGCCGGTGCAGGGGGTTCCCAGAGGCAGCGTCATCAACCTGCGGGGAAGAAAAAGGCAAGCAGCATTTTGCCAGGGTGTGAGCAGTGGGAGGCTGAGCGGGGCTTTGTTGCTTAATTGAGTGACTCACCTGAACGCCGGTGCAGGGGGTTCCCAGAGTCAGCGTCATCAACCTGCGGGGAAGAAAAAGGCAAGCAGCATTTTGCCAGGGTGTGAGCAG
>QEPC01007226.1:41455-57409 GCA_003113815.1 Sphenodon punctatus
GCAGGGTGGGTGGGGGGTGTCCCCCCTTCCACCCGCGCAGCCTGGGAGGGGGAGGGGGAAGGAATTCATTGATTTCAATGGGGACACAGCGCCCCATTGAAATCAATGAAATAAATCCGGTACCGGCATACCGGATTTAATCCGGGAATCCGGTTTTTAGAGAACCGGTAACCAGTAAATCCGGTAGCCGGTAATGGGCCCGGGGTCCCACCTCTAATATTCGTGGTCACCAGGCACGTAAGCGGAGCTACAAGGCCAAAATAGAGCCTTAGTCAGTAATTTAGTGCCCCCTTCCAAATCCTTTCTTCGAGAGGGCTAACACCACATTCCACATAGAGAGCCAGAATGCTTACACCAGGCGGCGCCAAAAGTAAAAAGCGCAGGAAGCCTGCCTGTATTCGTTCCAAGATCTTAATTTTATCTAAGGCCCAAAGAAGGGCACCATAATATAACTGGGGCATACATTTCAGCAAAAAAACTTAGCAGGCTTTACCAGTTTCCCCCCATGCGAACGAAAAAAAGCCAGCAATGACTTTGACAAATGCTTAGCTCGAGAACAGGCATTTAAAGACTGTATGGACCACGTGCCTGTAGAGTGGAAAAGGAGTCCCAGATACTTATAGACCCTTACTTGTCCTCTGACTACGGATATGGGGAGCCCTGTGGCGTCTGTCGAGCCGGGTGATTGTGCAAAGCACATACAAGGGGACAATTCAGCTTGGGTCCATATTCTGGCGAATCAGATCCTATTGATAGGGAAAACTCTCCAGCATATTTTCGCTCAACTTTGTATTCTCACTCGAATAGTGGAGGAGAATAATAAGGGTATTATTGCAGGCTTGGGGAAAGAGGGGGGAAAGGGGAGGAATGAGATTCAGGGGGATACTACTCAAGCTGTACCTCAGTCTGGAAGTAACCTTCTTGTTCCCTCTCTGTCGGGTAAATCTGGTAGGGATTATAAGGTGGGTGTTTCTCCCCCTCAGGAAGGGGTGGGGATTCAAAAGTTTATTTGGTGCCCTTCAGCTGTGGTTGTATCTGCCCACCCCCTACCAACAGGCCTGTTGCCCTCGTGGGCTTCGCCTTCCTTAGTGTCGCATCACCTTCGGACACTTCTCTCAATCCCTTGCCACCCCCAAGAGATTAAGGGTATTAGGATCCTGAGGTGGGACCAGTCCTTGTTTAAAGCTGCAATCTCTTTCCGGCGTAGCTATTGGGTAGACTGCCTGTTAAAAGCTGGGTGGGTTTTGGCCAAAAATGGGATTATAATAGTGAAAGTTTTTATTAATATTGACCTCCGGAAGCTTCCCCACCCCAACGCCGCACCACATCTTGCTGCTTCAGACTGGGAACGAAGGAGGGAGGGACGCCAGAGCCCCGTTGCCAGAGGGACCCTGATACCAGGACTGTGAGCTCCCCGTTTGACTAAGAAGGGCAAAACTAAGAAGAAACTGGGAGTAATTACAAGGGCTCGTGCTGGGCAAATGCAATTAGAGGACTGTTTCCAGCGGAGGACTTCTTCTTAGCTTCCAAATTGCTTGCCCAGGGTAGAGCAGGACTTACCATCTAGTTCTGTACCTCCTGAGCCTTTTGTTTCATCCCGTCTTGCTGCGGATCGTGAGGCCGAATCTACAGCTATTGGAGTTGGAACCTCTAATCGACTTTTGCAGACTCCGTCAAACTCTTTATTATCCAGTGCTGTGGCTTTTAGGGAGCTGGGGGAAAGGTGGCAGGCATTGGGCGCCAAGGCCCGAAATCTTCCCCAGTCTTCTTTAAGCTCACAGCCTCTTGGTTGGGATGGAAATATTCATTCACTGCAGATTTGCATGGAACAATTTGATTCTCAGTGTCCACCTCAATCTGACCTGGAAGGGGAATCTATAATACCCAACTCCACAAACTGTGGTCAGAGGAGCTTGGAGTCTTTAGTTATCAACGCTGGGTCGCTGTCCCTCCCCTTCGAAGGACAAGATAGTGGGGCGCAAGGGGCATTAGGACTGCCAGCTAATATCTATGTAAATAAGGGAAGTTCCTCCATTGAATTTCCAAGTTCCCCAGCTAAATTGAACCTTGCCTCTTTTAAACATCAGGAGGCTCAAGTTCTTCACCATCTCCGGTAGGTGGAAGAATTACTTTTAGTGCTTATGCCACAAATTAAGGGATTGGATGGTAAACTCCAGGACATTCGGCAGCAACTAGTTGGTTTAGAAGAGTGGATTGGTGATGTTAGTAAGGCCAAGGGAGGGCCTGGCCCGTTAACTTTGGACCATGCTACTCAAACTACCTCCTTGCATGGTTTGGGTCATTTGTGCCCTGTAGATCCAATGTTTGCAGTCGATTGGAAGCTCAATTCTATACCAGAGGCGCTGGTTTTTACAGTTTACCCCTTACAATCTGGTTTACTCCCGCCCTGGGATTTTAAACTGCGGATAGCCCATCACATCGCAGATATTATGGGTTGGGATTTTTTGCCCTCCCATATTGTACGCTTCTTTCACCTCCCAGTAAAGGGTAATACAAGACGTTTAGTTATTTATTTTCGTACTCCTGCTATAGTCGAAAGACTTTTACCTTATTCTTGGATTTTCTCTTTATGGGGGGTATTTATGGCCGTTCTTTATGCCAAAGTGGGGGTTTCTCCATTGTTACAACAACCCCATCTGGATATTCGGTCTTCTCCTGGTGGAAATTCTAGTTCGACTCAGGATCTGGGGGGGGAGGGTGACTAATCTAGCAAATCCCGTGGTAGGTCACAGCTCCAAGGAGTTGGCCAGTGTAGAAGTTTCTGATCCCCCTCTTAACTCTGTTTTGCCTGGTGGGTCTCTTTCAACCTCTCCTCACAGTTCTCAACTAACAAATTCTTCTCTCCTTTCTCCCAGGGGTCCCCCAAGGGTTAATATAGGTTCGCCCCTAGTGGAGACAGGCCCTCGGGGATTTGTAGAGATGCAACCCCCCAGCCTCATGGGAGGTTTGGCTGTTGATGGTTGCTCGGCGGGTCCCAGGGTTACATCTATATTCCATTCTCATTGCCCTATTGTCTCAAGCCCACGATTAGCCATGCAAGCAGCCCTTATCAGATGGGAATTTCCCCCTAGAGGGGCTTCCATTCTCGAAGAGCTTATGGCTGCTGACCTTACCTGCAGGACTGTTCTGCTAGGCCCTATGGGTTGATAGAGAAGTTTATAGGATTTTTTTTCCCTTTGTATGATTACCCAATATTAACTTGTTCCCTTCTTTATTTTTTTTTATATGTGATAAGGATTTTAGATTAAGAGTTTATTTTAATAGGATAGCCATATGATAATATTAGTTTTATGTATTTTTATATATTGTGCTTGGTCACGATGGGTGCCTGATTTTTAGGGTTACCTTGGGTAGATACCATGGTTGTATATGTAATGTTTCTGGCCATGTTATTTTTTCCTTTTTTCTTTATTTAATTTGGTTTATGTATATGTTTTTCCCTTGTCAAATATTGGCATTGGGTTTATCCTTTTTTGTGTTGGTTGTATGTCTATGTTTGTTTGTTTGTTTGTTTCAAGCAATGACTGTTGGTCATGCTTTAATAATAAATTATATATATACTGACCTTCAAGAACCTTTGGAGGTTGCAACCACAAGGAGAGAGGGGGATGTCCCCCGCTGAGGTCCCCTGCTGTAATCTCGACCAATAGTCGTGATTTGCCTTTATGTTCGCAGGGCTCTCCCTCAGGGCCAGTAGGGGAGATCCAGGGCGGAAATTGTGTGGGAAGTGAAAATGCCCAGATGGATGTAAATCAGAGCATGGAGATTGAGTCGGGGCATGTAGATTCTAGGGGGGGCGGGCCCGGAGGTGGTAGTTTTGAATGGGGCTGGGAATAAGGAGTCCCTTTCTGAATCATCTAAATTGAATGGGCTGGGTTTGTTGGCTCAAGATAGGGGAAATAGGGGCTTGTCAAAGCCTGCTAGTGAACTTGGGAAGTCTTATCCATTGGAAGTTGGAGTAAGGGTCAGATCCTCGGAGTTAGTTTGCAGTAGGGAGGTGATCTCTATTGATGGGACTCAGGAACCGGGTCAGGTGTATATAATTAATCCTGGTACCAGTTGTTCGGAATGGACTTCTGCAAACTGGACTAATTGTAGAGCTTTGGAGGATAATGAAATAGGTTGTGTCAAACAAGGGGTATCCCCCATATCTGTAAGTGGGCTGTTCGGGTCTGGCGATTTAGTTAGACGGGACTCTCCAAAGAAGGGAGGGGGATTATTGGAAGGGGTTGGGAATGGAATTTATGTAATCACCGCCTCCTCTGAAATGAAGACCCAGGGAATGGATGATAGAGGGAATAAGAGTGGCTTGCATATTCCTTGGCAGGATGTGGATGTCCCGGCTGCTTCTTTAAGCCCCCTTGGGGATATTAACCCCTCGGGTAGTTTGGGGGGGGGGGCATTAAAACAAAGACTGATTGACATATAAGGACCCTCAGGCTGGGGCATTTGAAGGCTCTTACTTGGAATGTGTCTGGGTGGAAATCCAGGGTGATAGAGCCTGGGTTTCTCCCTTTTTTATGGAACTTTGAGATTATTCTAATCCAGGAAACCTGGTTAGTGGGGGAGCTCACCTGCAGGGGATTCCAAGTGATAGAACAGCCGGCAAGCAAGTACTTCAAAAAGGGTAGACCAAGAGGGGGACTGGCCTGTATGATAAGCACTGATATGAAGGCTAGGATTGTACCTCTAGTAACTGCCTCGCCACATGTGTGTGGGTGCCTTCTAGAATTTCTGGAGGGCTCATTATTGGTGGTTATGGCTTATATTCCCCCTATAAATGCCCCTAGTTATCAGGAGGAAATATGGAGGGAGGTATTTACCTTCCTGGGAAAGGTGAGAAAGCAGTACCCGGAGGCGGGCCTCCTTCTAGCTGAAGACTTTAATGCGAGGATGGGTGCTTCGGATATTGAATTGTTTAATTTTGGTTTTTACTGGCTGGAGAAAGCTCCGTCCCCTCTCCTGGAGAGACACTCAAAAGACAAGGGTCTAAACAGACATGGGGTTTTGTTGTCTAAATTGTTAGTGGAGTGTAATTTGTATGTATTAAATGGCAGAGGATGGGATGATGACCCAGGCGAATATGCGCATATTTCTAAACAGGAGAGTAGTCTTATTGATTATTTTTCTGTTTCTTTGGATATTGTTCCCTTGGTGCTCGATTTTTCTGTAGTGGGCTGGCCATCTGGTGATCATATGCCAATTGCTCTTTCTTTGAATTTCTGCTCCCCCCTTTCCTCTTTAGCCACCCCGACAAACTATGAATCTGGCCCAGTTAGGAGGAAATGGGATGATGCTTTGGGCCAATCCTTGGGACTTGCCCTTGCCTCGGAGACGGGGAATCGGGTTAGAAGTTCTCTTTTGCAGGCCCTCACCTCGGTGTCTATTTGTGCTCAGTTCCGGGTAATAGTAGAGTGGCTGTCCCCTATGCTGATGTCTATCTCCACGAGGGCAGGCGGTCCTAATGCGGGTTTGGCTGAGCTACCGTCTTGGTTTGACGGTACCTGCCAACTAGCTCGTTTACATCTTTGCTGGGCTTATAGAGCCTATAGGATATTTGCCTCTGACCAAACAAGACAAGATCTGGTGGTCAAAAGGGCCATATACAGGCAACTCCTTAGATCTAGGAGGTTGGTATATTATAGGCAGAGGTGGGCCCAAATTGAGGAAGCATCAAAGGATTTAAGCTCCCAGAGGTTTTGGAGGCTGTTAATAGGATGTGGGAGAGGACTTAATGTTGAAGGTATGAGAGTGTCCTCGAAGGCCTGGGAGGAGCATTTCACCCTATTATTTTCTCTACCTTGTGCGGTTGAGCCTGGATTGGCACTATTACCGGCCGCCCTAGAGTGGCCGCCAGTTACACCTGAAGAAATAAAGGTGTTGATTTCCTCCTTGAATAGCGGAAAGGCCCCAGGGGGAGATTTCTTACCTGCTGAATTGTTTAAGGGGAATGTTGAATGGTGGACCTCAGTTTTAGCAGTGTTATTCACAGCTATTAACACTCAGGGGAAGGTACCGGTGGACTGGACAGAGGCAATAGTGGTCCCAATCCTTAAAAAGGGGGCTCCTGATGACCCCAAAAATTTCAGGCCAATTAGCTTACTTAATATATTGGGTAAAATATATGCTAAGTTTCTACTAGGTAAGCTTAAAAGTTGGATGAAGGAGCAGGATGTTCTTGTGTCTGAGCAAATTGGGTTTTGCGAGGGTTGTTCAACTATTGACCACTGTTTTCTGCTCTCCCATCTGGTCCAGAGGTATGCGACGCCAGGGAACGCATTATATGCGGCATTTATAGACCTGCGAGCCGCTTTTGACCTGATACCCAGGGAACGTCTTTGGGGTAAATTGTATGCTCTTAATTTGGATAAGCGGCTGCTGCACCTGATAAGGGAGCTGTATACAGATACTTCTATTAGGATGAGGTTGAACTCTCAGGGGGCCTTATCAAATAAAATTCTGACACAGAGAGGGGTTAAACAGGGGTGTGTCTTGGCCCCCACACTGTTCAACCTATACCTAAATGACTTAATTAGAGAATTCCCAGTTGTAAGATGTCATCCCCCCAGGGTACGGAATATTCATATTTCCTGCCTCCTGTATGCAGACGATACGGTTCTCTTGTCCTGTACGCAGGTTGGCCTAAGGCGTGCTTTGGAATTGTTCGGAAATTACTGCCATAGGAATATGGTTGAAGTAAATTATGTAAAGACCAAAGTGATGATATTCTCAAGTAAACCTAAAAAACATAGGTGGCTTATAGATACCAATAAGAAATATAGTTGTGTAAAGTAATTTCAAGAATAATTTGGAACAGGAAAAAAACAGAAGTGCGGAGGGCAATTTTGTATACCTGAAGAGGAGCGGGGTATTAATTTGCCTGACTTTAAACTATACCACTGGTCATCATCCCTGCATGGTATTAAAATATGGTATCACAACAATAATGTCCCAGACTGGTTAGAATTGGAAAAAGACTATTGTAAGACCCAGAACTTCAAAAACCAGTTTACAGATGCTTCGAAGATAAATCTACACTCTGGGGAGGAACACCCATTTATACATATGGCCCTCCAAACATGGGAACTCTGCTTAAAGAAGGTTGAAATAATAAAGGAAAAAAACCCTTTTACACCAATATTTGGACCATGGATAAAAAAGGCAGGGATCTCAGAAAATGTAAAAAAGCTATGGGGAAAAAAAGAGTTAAAGTTTGCCTCTCACCTGTTCGTTGGAGAAGAGATACTGACTCCGGAAACAATTAAACAGAAAATTGGAGTTGATTCTGGTTTCCTCACCTAAGCAAAAATTAAAAGTAAATTTAATAACAGACAAGACAAACCACTATACACAACTAAAAAAGGTCTTATATGGTAATTCCTTACAAAGACACATTCTGTCCAGATTTTATAGAGTATTGCAAAAGTTGTTCAACTTACCTGACGCTGGTTATGTGGCTGCATGGGCAGAGGACCTACGAATGGAAATAGATTTTTTAAAAAGATGTGTTTAATGTGGGAGGCCATGCAGTTTGCATCAAGTTCATTAGCGGTGAAGGAACCACAAATTAAGACAGCGTACCAAATGTATTTAACCCCACAAAGATTACATATCATGAACAAAGACTATCCCAAAGACTGTTGGCAAGGATGCAAGGAGACTGGAATGATGATGCACTGTTCGTGGCAATGCCCACATATAAAAGAGTTTGGGGAAAACATTTGGCACATGAACGAAATAGCTCAGATGGAAATTCCATTTCAGCCATCGATGGCGCTATTGGGAATCTTCCCGGACATACAAATTACAAAAGAAAGAAAGCTGGCATGTCAACAATTAAGACTGGCGGCAATATATACTATCGTTTGTAACTGGAAATCTGTGCAAAAACCATCAATGACCAGATGGTTTCAAAGACTATGGTACATACTAACAATGGAACGTATACCAGCTGAAATACATCACGACTTAGAGGGTTTTTATGCTGTACGGAGCAATATATTGGAAGTAACACAAAAGCACTCAAAATCTTATGCAGTAAATGTTATAATATGTTTAACTAAAATATAGTATATTAGTTAGCTTAGTAAAGCTGGTAAAGTGAAAGCAAAGGACTAATGCTGTAACGGGTGTATCCCGAACCGGTACATATGAAAGGACAAATATGTGTAAATGTTTCATATAATAAAAAAACCTTATAAATAAAAAAAAAGAAAAGAAATATAGTTGTGAAAATATTTTATAAAGCAGAAAAGAAAAAAATAATAGACAAAATAATATCATGGGGAAAAAGTGATCACTCCTGTACATAATGCTGCTTATCTTCTTGATCCATGTTTCCAAGGGCATGACCTTTCTGATTATTAATTTGATTCAGCGTGCAACCTTAATAGTGGCTGTTGCAAATTTGAAAGGATAAGAAGATAAACAAACAATTCTGTTAGAGATACCAAATTATAAAGCAAGAAGCAGCCATCCAGTCATAAAGCAATGTGGAGTGCAATTCCAGCACCATCATGGTGGAAAGGGTTGTGTTATCCTTGCAGTCTAGCTACAGTGGTAAAGGTTCTTTTAACACTTCCATGCATTAATGCATGTGCAGAATGAAATTGGTCAGTTTGGGGAATCATCCATTCAAAAAACAGAACTAGACGGAACACCTTCACTGCTGGGAAGCTTGTAATGGTGTATCACAATTTAAGATTAGAAAACAGGAGATGAAGAGTTGGCTCAATATTCAGATGAAAAATGTCAGGTCCCGCCGTGGCTGGCTATGGGGATGGGACCGCAGCCGGTACCCCTGTCAAGCTCGTGGCGGCCACGGGGAATCAGGAACTGACATGGCAGGGCCTGGGCAGGTAGGTCCATAGCGCAGTCAGTAGCGCAGAGGCGGGGCCCCAAGATGCTGGTACTGAGGCCAGCAGGGCAGAGTTGGTGGCGGTGCTGCGGTGCTCAGCACGCCTGCATGCAAGGCTGGGTGGGGCTCCCAGAGCATGAGAAGGATACCAGTAGTCTGTAACAGTGCCGGTGATCAGTATTGCTGTAGGAACTGGCCCCTGAGCGAGAGTGTGTATTTCAGCTGACTGTTCTACTAAGCCTGAGAGTACGTGTGTTTGGGGAGTACTAGTGTGTGTTTGGGTTACCTGGTTTTTGTATGTGTGACTGTGTGGAGCGTTTAGTGTAGCCTCTTCCTTCCCTTCTGAGACTCGGGCCCCTTCCTGCTGTGCCTTCGTAACCAGATTGTGCCCGGTTACCTTCCCTTTCCCTTTTTCCCCAGAACTTCTCCCTCAATCTTCACCTACCACTGCACCTTCTTCACCCCCGGTGTGTCAGTGTGGGTGCTTGTATTATTGGGGTGTCTGTGGACCAGGGTGCGAGAGCCCCGAACTTGGCACTGTTGATCACTTTTCCCCATGATGATCTGGCCTTCTCCCGCATGGGAGTTCTAGGGCCACACGAGATCCTGAGGGATTATCACTCCGTTTGGGTGCTGAGTTTGGCGGGCGAGCGTCTGGGAACCCTGTACTCCTCCCTTACTTCCCTTATACCTTCCCCCTCCCTCACAAAAAAGGAGATATTGATGATGGTGAAAAAGTAGTTGAAGCTGATGAAGATAATGCAAAGCAAAATGCTTGAAGAGTTGGGCTGCTGCCTACTTAGCATAACCGTCTTTAAAATTTGACTCTTTTTTTTTATAGTTGCTGCTGTTAGTTTGTTTTATTTCTGATTAATTTCATTATTTTTTTTAATGTTGTAACTGTTCAGGCTGACCCTGGGGTTCCAGGATAAGTGCTAAGGAGAAAAAGAAATGTTCAATCTTGAATGTTATTTACATTTATAGTAACCTAACATTATTAAAAATTATAATACATTCATTACACATTTTAAAAAGTTCATTTCATTGTTTCACAATAACAATGAACTAATTTGTTTTTGCAATTAGAATAAGTATCTAACCTGCTGATTATTAAAGTGTTATTATTCAAATAAGTTAATGCTTTTTAAAAATACTTGACCATTTTTTGACAATATTTGACTGGTCAAATGCCCAACCCTACTTAGGTATGTAATTTACTGTGTAACAGTTTGCAAATTTATGGAACTTTATATTTTTTAATACCAGTGTAAACATTTGTAACTGTGGTATTATATTCAAAAGGAAAAAAAGGCACTTTGTCAAAAATACATCATGGGAATGCCTCTAAACCAAAATCTCAGATAGAATGTCAATAGGAAGGTGAACATTTAATTTTCACACAATACTATTATAAGGGTACATTTGGGTTGGGGCACACATGCTTGCTACTCTAAGTGCATAACAAGATGTAAGGGAAGCAGCATAGCCATGGCAAGGCAAAGATTTGTTACTGGGTAGATATTCTGCAGGTGTTCCACAATAAGTAGAGGAAAAGTTTCTCCATGGAGATTCATGCTTATTTTATCAAATAATCATTCTTTGTTCATATGCCTTTTTATGCACAAGCTACAAAATAAACCACATGTAAACAAGGTACACCTTCTGTCTCACTCACTTCTAGACAACTACCTATTTTCTTTACAGTTCTGACAAGAAAGAGAGACCCCTTTTAAGGTTCTACGGCTGAGAAATCAGGTGCTGTAATTTAAAATTACTACTATGATTTGTCCACAGATGAGATTTGTTTCATTGTTTGGCTCATTTTAAGAGCAACAATGGGATGGAGTGCATCACAGGTGAGAGTCCACTGACAAGCACATGTGCCCCATAACTAGTAATTAAGAATCAGAGACTGGGACTTGCAAGTTTGATTGCTGGCTCTACTACTGACTAACTAACTATACCATCTTAAATAAGCCACTTTTAACTCCTTGTACCATAGTGTGCATTCATATTCTGCGAGGAGACTTTGGGGCTGTTGCTGACTGGGGTCGTCAATGCCTCCCCTCTTCAGGAGGGCAGGGTGCCTGAGCCCTGACTACCTCAAAAGTGCAGTTGTCTGGCCCCCGCTGAACCCACCCACCCCCCACATCTCTTGACGTTGACTCCCCGGCCTGCTAGCGCCCTGTCTCTAATCTTCCCTTTTTAGGGAAGGTTATTGAACAGGTAGTTGCCTCACAGCTTCAGACGCACCTTGATGGATATTGGATTCTTGGACCCATTTGTACCTCATTGCTTGCCTGTGGCAGGGGCTGGGAGTGAGCCTTCAGGGGATTTACTCCGCACCCCCACCCCCTGGTGACAGAGGAAGAGGGACAGGGCCAAGACTATTCCCCAGCAGCTTCCAGTGGAGCGTCAGCCCAGCAGAGGCTTGAAAGCAGCGCGCCTACCAGCCGCTGCTGTTACCCCACTGACAACTCTGCAGCGGGGCTGGGAGCCAGTTGGGCTCGCCCCCCTCCCCTTCACCATATTTGTATCTTGTTGCTTGCCTGTGGCAGGGGCTGGGAGCAAGTCTTCAGGGGTTTTAAACCCCACCCCCCGGTGGCAGAGAGAGAGGGGCGAGGCCAAGACCTTTCCCCAGCAGCTTCCAGTGGGGCATCAGCCCAGCAGAGGTTTGAAAGCAGTGCGCCTGCCAGCAGCGCCACAGACGTGCACCACAGGCACTCGCCTAAGGGCTGTGGCAAAGAGCCCTTGGTGGGGCCTGGGGTGTGGGGCTCTTTTAGTGTTTTTAGTTGACAGTGAGTATTTTGGGGAGGTTATTGTGGGGGGTTAGAATTGGGGGGGTGGAGGGAATGCGGGTTATGGGGGAGGATGGGGTTAGGGAGGGGTGTACTAGAGATGGGAATATGGGATTGGGGGGTGGGTATCCTCCCCTTGACCAGGGCGGGGCAGCCAGGGGGAGAGTGGGGCTGGTTGGGGGGTGGGAGGTGACACAGCCATTGGGGTCATGATGGGACGAGGGAGGTATGTTCCCTACTGGGGGAATGTTAGAGCTGTGTGGAAGGACAAGTGTTTATTATCTGTCCCTCTCACTACCCCTTTAGCAGTAGGCCAGGTGGTTCCGAATCCGAAGGCCCCTGACTGTGTTATGATGCTGGTAAATGCAAGGTCGGTAGCAAATAAAACAACAATGGTCTAGGAATTGATCCTGGACCATGCAGCTGACCTCGTATGTATCATGGAAACCTGACTGGACACTGAGTCGGGGCCTATCTTGGCTGACCTTGTTCCAGCTGGGTATTCCATGCAGCATCAACCACGGTTGGAGGGATTGGGGGGGGAGGGGGACGGTGTAGCCATGATTTTTAGGGAGTGTTGGACTGTTCAGAGGTATCTGGTGCAATCCATATTGGGTACTGAGGGTCTCCATCTGGTATTTGATTTGGCAGGGGACAGTCTGGGAGTGCTGCTTGTAAACCATGTGCCTACCTGTATGGCGGCCTCCCTACATGCTGTAGTGGATGTCAGGGGTGGTGTTGCAGTTCCCAAAGATGACAGTCTTTGGGGACTTCAATATCCACACTGATGCCGATTTCAGGGGTGTGGAGCATGAGTTTATAGTCGCCATGGCAACCATGGGCCTGTCCCAGATGGTCAGCGGCCCAACACATCAGCGGGGACATACCTTAGACCTTGTGTTTTGCACTGGCCTTGAGGCTGGGGGTATGTTGGTAGGGGAGATATCAGCTGTGCCCTTGTCATGGACGGATCATTACCTCCTGCAGGCCTCTCTCCTGGAGCCTGTCTACCCCTGGATGGGTGTGGAACCAATTTGAATGGTCTGCCCATGTAGACTGATGGAACCAGATTGGTTCCAGGAGGCTTTGGGGGATATAGATTCTGATCTGGATGGCCATCTCATCGATGACCTCGTCGGGTTGTGGAATACCTTGCTGATGGAGGCCATTGATCGGATGGCTCTGAGGCGTTTGCTTCCCAGGTGGCAGCACCGCAGGCCTCCCTGGTTTTCGGAGGAACTGCGAGTGCTGAAGCAGGAGGAGCAGCAGTTGGAGCGACGGTGGCGCCGTTCACATGCTGAAGCCAACAGGTTGCGACATAGAGCAAGTTCAATAGCCTATGTCATGGCTATGCGGGCAGCAAAAAAGGATTTTTTGGCTGTCTTCATAACATCCGCTAAATCGCATCCAGCGGAGTTGTTCCAGGTGGTGTGTGGGCTGATCAGCCTGGCCTTCCTCCACCTTGGAGTGGAGTCATCTAATGCCCGCTGTGACTTGTTTGTGGATTATTTTGCAGATAAAATCGCTCAGATTCACCACAGTTTTGATGCTGCATTTCCTGCAGTGGGGCAATCAGAGGTTCTGGAAGTACCGCCTTGTCCATGTTTGTGGGATCAGTTTTGGTTGGTGATCCCCACCGATGCGGAGGATGCTCTTAGGGCTGTTAGGGCTACCTGTTGTGAACTGGACCCTTGCCCGTCCTGGCTGGTTAAGGCCTGCCGGGAAACGTTTGGGCCATTGCTGGCGGGGGTGGTCAGTGCCTCCCTTAGGGAGGGCAGCGTGCTGGGCTGCTTTAAGGAGGCCTTGGTGCGGTCCCTGCTCAAGAAATCATCGCTTGACATTGACTCCCATGCCAGTTATCGGCCAGTCTCTAACCTCCACTTTTTAGGGAAGGTTACTGAGCAGGTGGTGGCCTGGCAGTTGCAGGAGCATCTGGATCATGTCAGTTTTATTGATCCCTCACAGTCAGGATTTTGCCCAGGTTATGGGACCGAAACTGCGCTTGTGGAGCTGGTCAACAATCTACGCTGGGAATTAGATTGGGGTTGTTCGGCCCTGCTGATTCTATTAGATCTGTCGGCTGCTTTTGATACCATTGATCATGAGATGTTGGTGACACGTCTGTGGGACTGGGTGGGGGTGGGTGGTATGGTTCTTGACTGGTTCCGCTCCTTCCTGGGCTGAAGAACTCAGTGAGTGATGCTCAGCTATTATTTTTCATCTCACCGAGACCTCTTGTGTGGAGTCCTGCAGGGTTCTGTTTTGTTCCCTCTCCTGTTCAACGTGTATATGCAGCTGCTTGGAGAGGTGGTCAGGAGGTTTGGCGTGCAGTGTCATCAATATGCTGATGACACCCAGCTTTACCTCTCTCTTTCATCGGACCCAGGCCTGGCAGTCTCAGTGCTTGCCGGGTGTCTGGCAGCTGTGGGGAATTGGATGAGGGTGAATTGACTAAAGCTGAATCCCGATAAGACGGAGGTGATGCTGGTGGGTAAGGTGGTGGTGGGTGATGACCCCCATCATCGATGGGGTCTGCCCTCCGCTGGTTCCACAGGTACAGAGTCTGGGGGTGTTCCTTGACTTGCAGCTCCACTTGGATGCTCAGGTGGAGTCTGTGGCAAGGAGTGCCTTTCATCAATTATATCTGGTGCGTCGACTTCAGCCGTATGTCTCGGACTCTGACCTGGCCACTGTCATCCATGCTTTCATCACCTCTAGGCTTGACTACTGTAACATGCTCTACGTGGGGCTACCCATGGTGACGGTTCAGAGACTGCAGCTGGTGCAGAATGCGGCGGCCTGTCTCCTGGTGGGACTGGGCCACTGGGAACATATTCTACTGGTTCTTCGGTCTCTGCACTGACTGCCTATAGTCTTCTGGGCCCGATTCAAGGTGTTGATGCTCGCCTATAAAGCCCTAAATGGCCTTGGTCCAACTTATTTGCGGGACCGCCTCACCCCCCTAGGTCCTGGATAGGCCCCTGCGGACATTGGGGGGTGCTCTCCTCGAGGTCACCCGAGTCTGCTGGGGAGGGCCTTCTCGGTGGCTGCTCCATGGCTGTGGAACTCCCTGCCGGTGGAGGCCCATTGGGCTCTGAATCTCCCCTCTTTTCTATGCTGTTGTAAGATGTAGCTATTCCGCCTGGCCTTTGATGGGGAGGGTGGGGGGAATGGGTTAGGGTGGGGGGTGATTTGGGATATTTTAATTTCTCCTTGTTTTTGAGTGTGTTAAGTGTTTTTATTGATGAATTGTGAGCCGCCCAGAGTCGCCTGTGGCAGGATGGGCAGGGTAAGAAATTTTTTAAAATAAAAAATAAATAAAATAAATGACAGTCAGGATTTTGTCCTGGGCACTGAGACTATGCTTGTGGCCCTGATTAATGACCTGCTTGGCAATCATCAAAGAAAATTGTACCTTGCTGATCTTGTTAGAACTTTAAGTGGCTTTTCATACAGTTGATCATGGGGTGTTGTTCGCATGGCTGTGTGACCTGGCAGGGGTTTGCGGAACTGCTCTTGAGTGGTTCTGCTTGTTCCTGTCTTGGAGAACCCAGAGGGTGGTGATGGCTGGTGGTTCATTGTCCCCTTGGGAGCTCTCTTGTGGGGTTCTGTAGGGTTCCATCTTGTCCCCACTTCTGTTCAATATCCATCTGAAGTCCCTGGGAGACGTCATATGGAGATTTGAAGTGTCATCAGTATGCTGATGACACCCCTCTCTCTCTCTTTTTCATTTGACCCAGCGCCTGCAGTGTTGGTGCTTATCCAGTGCCTGGCTGCCATTGGGGACTGGATGTGGGTGATACAACTAAAGCTGAATCCAGACAAGATGAAAGTAATGATGGTCGGCTGGCCATGTGACTTGGGAGACATAGGGACCCCTGTTATTGATGGGGTCCAGCTTCCTTTGGTCACTTAGGTTCGCAGCCTTGGTGTGCTCTTGGATTCATTGCGGGTCCTCAATAACTAGGTTTCAGTGGTGGTCAGGAGCACTTTTCACCAATTACATCTGATGTAATCAAGGGCCTTCAATCAGGGCCGGCCCCAGGCATGTGCCACATGTGTGGCTGCACATGGCCCTGCAGCCAGCTGTGGCACTGCGCTTGCTTGACTGGGCGGCAGGCTGCAGACAGATTCTCCCCCAATAAGTTCTTCTGCCTCCCCTCCATGGCTCCAGTCCCCATCCCTCACCTGCCTCTGCCTCCTAGTAGTGCTCCAGCAGCAGCAACAGCAGTTGTTTACAAACAACTCCTCCCCATGTGAGTGATCAGAAGGTTGTTA
>QEPC01007226.1:65919-82521 GCA_003113815.1 Sphenodon punctatus
ACCATGTGCAGCCTCTCCTCTTCTCTCTTCACTGGCTCCCCCTTCCTGAACGTATCCTCTTTAAACTCCTGGTATTCACGCTCAAAACACTCCACAACCAAGCTCCCCCTTACCTCTCGGACCTAATCTCCCTATGCTCCTCCTCTGTCCCCTCCCTCACTCTCCCTTGTTTCTCCTGCTCACCTAACCGCCTTCGCCCCTTCTCCCTTGCTGCCCCTCAT
The DNA here is from genome assembly GCA_003113815.1 of Sphenodon punctatus. Lineage (NCBI taxonomy): Eukaryota > Metazoa > Chordata > Lepidosauria > Sphenodontia > Sphenodontidae > Sphenodon > Sphenodon punctatus. The sequence continues at coordinate 66,141 of QEPC01007226.1, forward strand.
GCCTGGAACTCCCTCCCTGCCCACATCCGCCTTGCCCCCTCCCTCCGCTGCTTCAAATCCCTCAAGTCCCATTTTTTTCTCGCCGCCTTTCCCAATGCCTGCTAGTCGTTCCCCATATACTTACTGTCTGCCCTCCTCTGCAGACTGCTGCAACCAACCTGATTGTAACCAAGTCAAGCACACGCACCTGAGACTTCGCATCCGCTTGAATGTTTGTTTGTCTTCTCCCCTGTCTCTCCCACTGTTCCCTCTCCCTGTCTCCCCCTCCTTGTCTTTTAGATTGTAAGCCACAGGCAGGGACCATGTCTATGTTCTGTACAGTGCCAGGTACATGACCGACGCTATATAAATGTTAATAATAATAATAATAATAAATATAACTCAAGGTAGTCGATATCCTGTCACCATGTACAATGGAGCAAGTGTTCGTATGGGGCATGGATGAGCAGGTCGTCGAGATAGGGGAAAACCGCTATGCCCTCTAAATGTAGGACTGTTATCAAGGGGATAAGCACCTTGGTGAATGTTTGTGGCAATGAGCCGAGGCTGAAGGGGAGAGCTCGATACTGTCAATGGTGTCCTGTGTAGCAGAAGCGAAGTCATTTCCTGTGGGCTTGAAGAATGGGGACATAAAGGTAGGTGTCCTTCAAGTCCAAGGATGCAAGCCAGTCATGTGGAGAGAGGGAGACAAAAATGGATGTCAGGATTTCCATTTTGAACTTCTGTGATCTCACTGCTCTGTTTAAGCATTTTAGATCTAGAACCGCTCTCCACATCCCGTTCTTCTTCAGTGAGGAAGAGGAGTGAGTAAAGACCTCTTCCCTTTTCTGATGTGGGAACCTGTTCTATTGCTCCAATCTCCAGTAGTCTTTGAATTTCCTGGATCACAGCGGAGTGTTTGATCGGGTTGCGTGAGCATGGGGATGCTAGAAAGAACTCCCTTTGGATGTAGTCGAGTTCTATCGAGTATCCCCTCGCCACAGTGTCTCTTACTCAGCTGTCTGTGGTCGTCTGTGTCAATCTGTGTGTGAAGAGTTGTAGACGGCCGCTGAGAAGCATGGAGGGTGGAGAACAGCCAGTGGAATAGTCAGGGCTCCTGCTTCCGGGAGGGAGACCCTGACCTTTTGGGGTGAGGGGAGGGGTTTGAGTACCTGTTTGGTTTAGATCCCCAGCCTTGGTATCCCTGGCCTCATAACTGGTATGTCCGCTCTGGGGTTGGCTCTTCTTCGAGTTGTATGGAAAGCGCTGGAAGGGACAAAAAAAACCTTCTGAAGGTTTTACCTCTTAAACAAGGTTCTTTGAGATGGTTCCCACAGCACAGCTTTTTTTTTTTTTTAAAGTGCTGCTGCACGCAGCTGTGCAGTGCGTCGTGGGGGGAGGGGGAGAGTCTTGGAGCCCCGGGTCAGGAGGGGCATTGCCCCTGCTTCTCTAGGGGGTGCACCGCCACTGGTCCAAAGCTCTTTTAAACTCTGCTATACTGCTGGCCTTGACCACCTCCTCTGACAGTAAATTCCACAACCTAATTGTACGCTGAGTGAAAAAATACTTTCTTTTGTTTGTTTTTACTCTGCCACCTGTGAGTTTCATGGAGTATCCCCTAGTTTTAGTACTAGTTGAGAAGGTAAATAACCATTCCCTGTTTACAAGTTCCACACCACTCATGATTTTATAGACCTCTATCATATCTCCTCTCAGCCGTCTCTTTTCCAAGCTGAAGAGCCCCAACGTATCAAGCCTCTCCTCGTACGGGTGCTGTTCCATACCCTGGATCATTTTTGTTGCCCTTCTCTGTACCTTTTCTAGTTCCGCTATGTCTTTTTAGAGATGGGGCGACCAGAACTGCATACAATATTCAAGGTGCGGTCGCACCATTGATTTGTATAGAGGCATTATGACATCCTCAGCTGACATACGTACTATGTTAGCTAGCGCCTCGTTGCTTTTTCTGAGGCCGTTCTCCACCCCCTTATCGGTGGCATCCTTAGGGAAGAGATCTCCCTTGGCTGGGAAGACGGATTGCCGTGCCAGATAGGCAGCAACCGCATCCACCTGGCAATCTGGGGTGAATGCCATCTGGCCTTGGTGACTTGCTAGTATTCAGTTTGTCAATTTGCCCTAGAACATCCTCCAACGTCACATTGATTTGTAACAGCTTTTACAATTCCTTGCCCACAAAGCATCCAGCATAGGTATCTCCCCCAAATCCTCTGCAGTGAAGACTGACGCAAAGAACTCATTCAGCTTCTCTGCAATGTCCTTATCCTCCCTGAGCACCGCTTTTACTCCCTTGTCATCTAATTGCGCAACTGACTCCCTAGCAGGCTTCTTGCTTCTGATGTATTTGAAAAAGTTTTTGTTGCTTGTTTTTGCCTCTTTAGCAAGCCTCCCTTCAAAATCTCTCTTGGCCTGCGTTAACATTTTACATTTACGTTGCCAGTGTTTATGCTCTTTTGTATTATTTTCATTGGAACTAGCCTTCCATTTCTTAAAGGATGCCTTTTTGGCTCTAATAGCCTCCTTCACCTCCCCATTTAGCCACAGTGGAAGACTTTTGGTCTTCCTGCTTCCTTTTTTAACTTGTGGGATTTAATCTGGACTTCCAGAAGGGTGCTTTTAAACAGCCTTCACGCCTCTTGCAAACTTGTAGGTCTTGCAACTGTGCTTTTAGTTTCGTTTTAACTACTTTCCTCATTTGGTCATAGTCTCCCTTTTTAAAGTTAAATGCTGCTGTAGTACTTTTGTTTGTTTCTCACTCCAGAAATTACATCAAATGTGATCATATTATGATCGCTATTGTCTAGTGACTCCACCACAGTTACTCCTTGCACCAGGTCTTGCGTGCCACTCAGGACTAGCTCTAGAATAGCTCCTCTCTCATTGGTTCCAGAACCAGCTGTTTCAAGAAGCAGTCATTTATGGCTTCCAGAAATTTGACCTCCACGTCCCACTCCGAGGAAACATTCACCCAATCAATATTAGGGTAATTGAAGTAACACATTATTATTAGATAGATAGATTTTATTTACGGCCATTCAACCAAATCATAATCATGTCAATAACAGAATAAAATACAAAGTGGGGGGATACTCCCCAGTCCCTTACAAAACCCGGGACAAAGACAATGCAGAAATTCCACACATTTTACGCTAAGAAAAACAAAAACAACTATAAATACAATGATTATGTTGCCAACTTTAGTAGCCTGTCTAATCTCTTTTAGCATTGCTTTGTCAGTCTCTTTGTCCTGGTCAGGGGGACAATAGTATAGCCCTACTGCAATACTCTTTCCCCTTTATACCTGGAATTTCTGTCCATAGAGATTCTAGGGAAGTTTGCATCCTTTAACATTTTAACTGTACTTGACTCAATGTTGTTTTTTTACATATAGGGCCACCCCACCACCAACTCTATCTGCTCTGTCATTCTGATATATTTTGTACTCTGGTATCACAGTGGCCCATTGGTTATCCTCATTCCACCATGTCTCTGTGATGCCTATGTCTAGATCTTCATTTAGCACCATACACTCTAATTCTCCCATCTTACTTTTTTAGACTTCTAGCATTTGCATATAGACATTTATGTGTATTCTTTTTATTCTTCTTACTGTACATATTATAGGGACTGTATCAGGCACCCTGGAATTGTTATTTATCTGTTTTCCAGCAAATTTAATCTGAAGTCCCTTAATTTTTATCCCTTCCACAGTCTTAAGCAATTCTAAATCCCCTAAATTAACATCTTCCTGCATAGATGCCACAGTCCGAACTGTGCACTCTACAGTACTTGCCGGCCAGGTTCTAGTTTAAAAACTGCTCTATCACATTTTTAATTTTTAGTGCCAGCAGCTGGATTCTATTCTGGTTAAGGTGGAGCCCATCCCGTCTGTATAGACTCCCCCATCCACTAAAGGCTGCCCAGTTCCTGATAAATCTAAAGCCTTCCTCGCACCATTGTCTCATCCACGCATTGAGACGTTGGAGCTCCACCTGCCTTTGGGGTCCTGTGCATGAAAACAAGCAGCACTTCCGAAAATGCTACCTTGGAGGTTCTGGAATTGTCTACTACCTAGAAGTCTAAATTTGGCCTCCAAAACCTCCGTCCTACATCTACCTATGTCATTGGTACCAACATGGACCACGACAACAGGCTCCTCCCCAGCACTCTCTAGGATTCTATCTGTGTGTCATGTGAGGCTTTCCCCACTCACAAGCTGAATAAGCCCTCAGTTTCACAGTTTGTAAGACAGGCATAACAACTTGCTATCTCAAGTCAGAGCTCAAATTACAAGGCATTTTTAGTAGCACAAACCCACATTTTGAGAAATCATTACCATTTTTTGTACTCCTTGATGATAGCTTGTTCTTGGTGCCTCGCTTACAAGGATCTGACTCTAGCAGGTAGTGGTGGTAGTGTCTGTGATTTGCTTAACTTGGAGCAAACTTAAATATTTGATTCATAATTTCCTGTTTGCCACATCCTATCCCCAAGTGACTAGAAAAGTATGGCTAGAGAATCCTACAGCAGGGATGCCCTTCTCTATTCAGTGCTATTTTCAGAACATTGTAACCAGGGGAATGTCATGGGCAAGTCTCCACATTCTTTGCATTGAGACTGACAGATATCATATGGAGGTAGGGAGAAGCCACTGGAATGCAGGGAATACAGAAGTTGTGTGAATGCACAGCTATAGGACAAACACAGATTAAGAAATATGTGGCAAGTTTGCAAGCGGGAAAGGTGGTGCGTAAATCACCCTCTAGGCAACAAACACTTCAGGCGCTCACAGAGTTTTTTAATTACCAAAAATAAGAAACTGTGTTCAAGTGACACATTGCACACCATTGTTCTCTCACTGGTTACTTCAAAAAACTGAACTTCCCCTCTTTCCTTGAATAAAAACTTTAGTCTCATCTAGTCATTACTTCTGACTGCAAGAAGTTGCTATAGCTCCATGTTGCCATCTTTCCTGTAATCCTTCAAGCCCAGTCTCCATACATTTTCTCTACCAGTTTCCCCTTTCCTTCTCTCTCCCTCACCAATGCTGCTCCCTAACATTTAATTTCTTTCTATTCCCCTCCCATTCATCTCACCCCTCCATCTCTCTCCCTATTCGCTAATTCTCCTTCCCCAGCTCATTCTATCTAGCACTCATCTCACTCCTCCATCCCCTTACCCATTCTTCCCACCTCACCCCCTCTATGGTTCTATCCATTTTCCTCACCTGTCTTCTCATCCCCTTCTATTCTCTCTTCCTTGCCCCTTCCAAAACCCCATACCCATTATCCCCACCTCACCGCCTCCATTTCCCCTTTATTCTCCTTGCCTTGTCTGTTCCATCTAAGGGGTGGGTGGGTGGCACCTAGAATTTGCAGGGCCCAGGACAAAGACAAACTGCAGGGTCCCTTATGGCCCCATCCCTTCCCTTATGGCCCTGAGCACCTTCAATTAGGCCCTAAAGATGGTCACTTGGGGCCACACGCTCTGTTCTCAAAAAGCAGAGACCAATAATAGAGCCCCTGGAAGGTGAGAAAATAGTAGGGTCTGGGGTAGTTGCCCTGGGTCACTCACCTTGTGGTAAGGCCATCCCTCCCCCGTTATTCTCCTCCCCTCGCCCCCTCAATTATCCTACGTAGTAGGAGAATCCCCTCACCTCGTTCTAACTTTATCCGCCTCTTGCATCCCCTCTCTGCTTCCTTGCTTCACCATATCATCTCCATTCTCCTCCCACCCGACCCTTATTCTCACCCCCCCCTTCATTTCTACCCTCCGCTCTTTCTATCCCCCTCTTCTACTCCCGCCCCGCCCCTTTGCCCCGCCCCTGTTGCTATGGCGCAGCTAGGCCATCCCCTTTCTTGGCCGTGGCTGCGGAAGGAGAGAAGGGGAGGCCGCTCTCTGCGTGGCGGCACGCAGACCGCCTCCTCCCGCTGCTATTGGCCGCTTCAGAGCGGGCCCCAGCGTGCTCGGCTCACTCAGAGGAGCCGGGCGGGCTCACGTGATCTCTACCCAAGATGGCCGCCGCCGCCCTCTTGTTTTGATGAATAATCTCTGTGTGTAGCAGGGGCAGGCGGGCAGCGAGCCGGGCAGGGGCTGAAGGAGTAGTCGGGTGAGGTGCTGAGAGGGTAGGGCTGAGGCAGGCGGGTACTGGCATCAGCTTCTCTGCAGTGTAGGGAGCTGCGGCGCTAGGAACACCTGAGAAGGGAGGAACCTAGAAAAAGAAGGGTGGAAGGGTTTGGGGGCACTTGAAGCTAAGGCACAGGGGGAGCAAGCTCTAGGGGCACCTGGAGTTAGGATATAGGGAGGAGCAAGTGTGGGGGGGGGCACCTGGAGCTGAGGCACCTGGAACAGAGAGCAGCAGACTCTGAGGGTAGAGGAGGAAGCAGCAATCTAGGTTTATCCTAAGCTGGGGTGTTTTTAAGGAAAGGAGGCACTGGAAGCTAGGGAATAGGAGGTAGCAGCTGTTACTGGAATAGGGTGCAACTTGGACAGAGGAAGGGAGCAGCCACGGGGGCAGGACTTGGAGCTGCATTTGTCAGACGGTAGTTGTAGTTCCCTGGTTGACTAGCAGGCGAGAGAGAGGGGGGAGTACATTTTGTAGTGTTGTTCTTAACCTCTGACTATGCAATTCTGAGACACCCTTGGGGGAGGAGGCAGCAGGACAGAAATTTCCTTAAGCTCACACATACTTGTGCGAGCCCCTCAAGAGAAGAACAGAGCCCTCCCCCCCAACTCCTTTCACCATTAAGAGGAAAACGATGGAGGAGCTGAGCGCTGATGAGGTGAGACTTGTGGGTTCTGAGTAAATGGGGGGGATGTTAATATATAGGGGAAGAGAGTCTGGACCAGAGTGTATTTTAGAGGTGCATGGACTCTTGAAGGAGAATGACTTTGGGCGTTGAAGGCTATTTTGAGCACTAGGGTTGAATCTGAGGTATTGCATAAATCTGGGTAGCTTTTTTTGGTGTAGGTATAGTGGAGAGTGAATTTACTCTGAGTGATTCATGTAGATTGTACGCTCTCGGACAGGGACCGTCTGTATCTTATTTTCTGTAAAGCGCCAGGTACATCGCTGGTGCTATATAAATACTTACAATAATAATAATCCCACTGATCCAGAGGAAAAAGCCTGATTTTTGGAAGTGCAATAATGAGACTGCTTATTTTTGTGTAATCTGACTGCTGTTCCATCCCCCCCCAATCTTGCATTTTTAGGCCTGTAATTATGTGTTTTGCTTTTGAGGGTTGAATTCCTTCTCTGTTGGTAAAGTTTATAAGTTATTTGTCCCTGATAAATCTTGGTCATTAGGAATGAGATCCTTTCATTTTGAGTTACTTTTTAGACATTTTGGAAGTGTCTCTCTCTACTATCTGTATGCTTAAATAGGTCACTTAAAAATCTCATTCTTATATAATTTTTGAATTCCCCTTTTATTGAATGTATGCCTTAAGGCAGCCAGGTGTGTGTGATTTGATGTTAACCTGAGCTCTTCATACTGTTGTGAAGAAAAACTCTGTTAACTCGTATTTTCTGCGACTTGCTTCGATTTTCTTGTTGCTTTTCATCTCTCATCCTTTTAACTTAAAAGTTTTAGGTTTCCTAGCATGTGCGACATAGACCACATTGTGAAAGATGTTAGTCATGATGTTAAATGCACTGTTGGAAGACGTTCACATGATGAGAGAGAGAGAGAAATATATTTATTGTCAGCCATAGGCTATAACCAACGTAAGCATAAGAATATCACCATATCACAATATCAAAATTAAAACAAACTACCAACATTTATAAAGCAGCTTAATTTCTAGGTTCATTGAAGACAGGCAGTCTGATCCTCAGAGCGCTCTCTCTGCTAACCAAACCTTATTATGAAATGAATAAGCCTCATTCTAGCAGTGTGTTGAGGACTGGAGTCATAGACATCCTCTGTATGGAAAGCAATAGTAGAACACCCATTGGCTTAAAGAGTCAGGATCTTACCCATATTTTCAGTGGAATGCTGTAGTGATAGTGGTAAGAGATTACTTTTTACTGTGTCACAGAACCAGGTTGCGTAAAACTTGTCTGTTGTTGATGTGGGACTCAAACTTGTATTCCAAAGCATTAAATTGTTGTTGATCATGAGCTACGTCATGATTTAGCAATCCTTCTATGTTGCAACAGAAACTAGGAAATGTGTTTGCTGGAGAGGGTGGTCTTGTGCCATGGCTGTATTGAGGGAAGGACTACAATTCCCATTAGGCAGTGGGAAAAGTTATGTAGTTCTACTATGAGAAGGTTTCTCTAGTTTAGTAGTCATGTTTCATGAGTAATTGTTTTGTACCTCTAAGTCATCTTGTCATGCTGAGGTAGTTTTACAGATTTTAGACCCATCTATCCCACACAAATCTGCTTATGTAATTGTTAATGTAAATTACTGAGGTCAGAACTGCTGTGTCATGAATCTGAGATTACAGAAAATGGAACAAAACCTTCACAAAGTACTCCAGCTTTGTTAGGTAACACCTGTTTTTAACAACAACACTAAAGTCTCCACATGCTTTCTAGTATCATTTAAATTTAAAAGAAAAAAAACAAGCTCTACTGGTTCTTTGTGTGTGTGTGTGTGTCATAGTTTAAGCTTCAAGAGTTTAAGTTTTAGTCTTTAAGCTTGTAATGCCATGTATAGTAGTTAAATATATTTGAGAAGGACTGGACTGAAACTTGGTTTAACCACCCCATTTATTGCTGTGTATGGCAATAAGATGTACAGTGTAAGTGGCATAAATTAAAATATAGCTATTCATTTTGTTCAGGGAGAAGGATCAAGACATTGATAAGTGCTTCATAGTACATAATAGCTAGTGCTTTGTAGTGTAGTGAAGCATCATATTGCACATGACTCCTACAAACTGCAACGCTATTTATATCTTTAAGAAATGGAAGAGAAAATATATTTTGATGTGGGGCTATAGTGAAGGTTAATCCTGGTTCTATTATATATTGTAAGGTCTTCCATTCTGTCATAGGAATAATGTGACTTTTGCCACACACAAAAATCATAGAACTGAAGAGCTGTTAGTGACATTAAAAGGTTATCCAATCTCTGTCCCAAGGCAGGATACCTAAAGCGTCCCTGATGGATGCCTGTCCAGTCTTTTCTTGAAAACCTCCAAGGAAGGAGATTCCATAACCTCCCTAGGCAGCTTGTTCCACTATTGAACTATTCTAATGGAAGTTTTTCTTTAATTTTTAACCTATACCGATTTAATCCTATAATTTAAACCCATTTCTGCACGTCCTATCATCAATACCAGTCTTTTTTTATGGCATCCTTTTGAATATTTGAAAGCTGTCAACAGCCACCCCAGTCTTTTCTCTATTATTATTTATTTAGTAAACTTTTATACCACTCTTCCCACAAGGCTCAGGGCAGCTCACAATACACACAAAAACCTCCCAGTTAAAAATGTTAAAATTCATACAATAAAAACACCGTCCCCTCAAACTGCAATCCTCCCCCTCATCTCCACCCCAAAACCCACCTATTCCTGCCTGCCAAATGCTTTTCTAAATAAAAAAAGTTTTGCACTGTCTCCAGAAGATAGCCAGGCTCGGGCTCAAATGAACCTCTTGGGGAAAATCCATTTGCTCTAGGTGGGCAAATGACGTAAGAGCCACATGAAGCTCTTAAGCACTTTTACTGTGGTTCTTGCTAGAAGTGGCTGCCTTAGAAGCAAAATAAGTTGAGTTGCCATTTCAGCCACTAGAGCCTCATGGGGGCCGTAGGAGCAGAGAAAGCATCTCCTGTGCCACTGTTGCTGCTGCCTGAACCCTCCAGACTGTCTCGGAAGCCAGAGCTCTAATGTCAGGGGGGAGTTGGGGAAAGCAACACTGTCTTTCCCGCAGAATTGGAGGAAGCTGCAATTGATGTAATGCATCTGTGACTTAGTGATATGAAAATTTTGGTACACACTCTTGGGCATGGGAACTTTGCCCACTCCTGCTCTAGGCCAAGCATGGGTTTCATCAGCCTTTCCTCGTATGACTTGTATTCTAGACCTTTGATCACCTTCGTTGATCTCCTCTGACTCATTTCCTGTTTGTCAGCGTCCTCCTTGAAATGTAGAGCCCAAAACTAAACACCGTACTCCCAAGAGTGTTCTGACCGGTGTTGAGCATAGTGTTACTATAACTTCCTGAGTCTTGAATATTCTGTTAGTGTTCTGTTGATACAACCCCAAATGGTGTTTGTCTTTTTTTATGATTATAATGATTTCATGATTAAAATGGAGTGTGAAAACATGGTGGATTTGTCATAGATCTTGGTGTGTGTGTGTGTGTGTGTGTGTGTGTGTGAGAGAGAGAGAGAAATTCTAGTTTGGGGGTGGGGAATCAGAACAGTTCATCTGCTTAAAATATATTTGGTAAATATATAGCTTTTGGATGGGTGTCTGTCAAAAGTAAGGAAAATATTTTGCCAGGAAAGCTGCTTACCTGATGCCTTGTTTTCCTGCTTATGCATACAAATTCTTGGAGCTTTGCTTTGTGACTATGTTTCTCTTTATCTTGATGTGTCATGGAAACATAGCAGGCCTTTTAAAACAAGAACTTTAATATGATCTGATTTAAACAATTGTTTTATGTCTTGGGTCTGGTTCACATGAAACACTGGAATAACAAGTACTTTACTACAGGGGCATTACACAGTCGTGTTCATAGCTCTGTAGTCCCTGGCCGGTTCAACCTCATGGCTGCCTGGGAAGGGGAGTTTCATATGAATATGCTCCATCTGGAGTAGTACCTGTGTGTTTTCTGAATGCTCTAGGGTAGAGCATGTGAGCTATTTTATGGTAGTCTTGGTTTTGGTGACAGTAGTTCTACCTACATGAACATGCCCTAAAAGCTCTTTTTATGTTAACTGTGCACTTCACGTTTGCGCCCTTTGAACCTGATCAGGTATCTATATCTCTTTTCATTGACCCCTTTGCAGTTTGAATTGGGTTGATGCTGGCCCTTTCGATTTACAGTCCTTATAGATGAGTTATCCATGCTTGTTCCTTTATATTAATAACATCTGTGTAGTGTACACTTAAGATATTATATAGTAATAAGTCAAGTAATATGCTGATGCAACCTTTGGTTGTGCCTTGTTTGTGGGGGAAAAAATAACAAAACTTATAACATCTAAAGAGAAGGAAATGGAAAATCATGGAGACGTGAAAGAGAAAGATGGGACAAAAGCAGCAGGAAAATGTTGGGGAATGGGGTAAATGTCTGGCACTACGAAAGAATTGGATGAATACATAGTTCTCCTGGATTAAATATATTGTTTATTGCTGGGTACCTTGGACTTTTGCAATGTGTTTTATGTGGGGCTGCCCTTGAAGACTGTCCAGGGTCTGCAGCTGGTGCACAGCATGGCAGCCTGCCTTCTGACAGGGTGCATTGCTGGAAGAACGTGAATGGCACAACTGCGGAGCACCCACTCAGGTGGAGTACGTGAGAGGGATTCTAACGAGCGGATCCCAGTGTGGCTACCACGGCAGCTACCTTGCACTCCCCCTGTCATGGACCATGGGTGGGGGAGGAGAAGCATGCTGAGCTGGCCTTTGAAATTGACATGTCCCGGCATGAATGCTGGGGATCCTGGGCTGCTCAGTGCTTGCGGCCAGTTCCTGTGACTTACAAAGACTGTCTCTCCCACTCACAGTGGCTATGAGTGGTGGACCAGTTTGCTGGTGTTGCTGGCTGCCCCAGTTCATATGGGGCCCATTGCCACGGACCTTTTTGGCTAGCCCCACACAGCACAATCTGGGTCATAGATGGAGCACTGCTGAAACACCATGAGTGGGTGCTGAGTTGTTCATGGGAACACAAATTCCTCCACTCTGCCTTCAGACGGGTAGACAGATGAGTGGGTTCTGGGGGGCTATGTGTGGCAGAAGCTGCTAGGAGCATCCCTGCCTTTCCATGTGAGCTCCACTGACGCTCTGGCTTCCAGGTTGGCTAGGCCTGGTTTCACAACCAGCCGCATGGCAGGATTTCGCAATACCGGGGGAAGGGGCCTACAGCCAGCATGGCTGGGGGGATCTTTCTCTGATTGGAGTAGGTACATCCAGGTAACCTCCCAAGGACCAATCATGAAAGAGGGGTAGGGGGCTTTTAAAGAGACCAAAGCCACGCCTCTCAAAGGGGAGACTTCCACTTTTACTTCTGTTTGCTCTGATATACTGACCTTTTGCTATGGAGCTAAGGGGATGGCTCCTGGCCTGTTTGGACTAAACTGAACCAAAGGACTTCACCCCTTTCAAAGAAGGAGAAAACCCCGAGGTGTTCCTGAGTGTTTTTGAGAAGCAGGCTCTCGGATGGGACTTGAAGTCAGATGAGTATATGCGTTATATGGCTGGATTGGTAACTGGGACGATGTCTATGATCTTTGATAGTTTGCCCAATGACTCTGTTAATGACTATTTTGTTTTTAAAGAGGCTGTGCTCAAGCGCTACAGGCTGGGCCCAGACCATTTTAGGAAGCGTTTTTGCACGCTGCAACTTCAGTCAGGGCAATCTATGGCTGAGTTTGGGGCCCAACTGATGGAGGCCTTCGATAAGTGGGTGGATGGGGCTAAGGCTACATCTAGGGAGCAGATGCGGGATCTTATGGGGCTGGATCAGTTCTACTTCCGCTGTTCCCAGGAGATTAAGCACCTGGTCAAAGATAAAGACCTTAAAACAGTCAGTGAAGCGGCTGACATGGCTGACCAGCTGTTGCTGAATAGGGATGGGGCTAAGAAAGATCCTACCCGCTTTGGGAAGGATCAGAAAGGTTTCCAAAAAGGAGGGAACACAGGGGAGGTAAACCCCAAGCGGGAGGGGAGATCTCGGGCTTGCAGAGCGCAAGGGGCCTGTGAACCCCAAGTCACACACACACACACGCCTTCCCAAAGGAATGAGCTTGTTATGAATGCCATAAACCGGGGCACTTACATAATGCCTGCCCTAAACTAGCAAGCCCTAAACCCGAACCTGTCCGCAGAGTGATGGCGGTGGGTGGGGAAGGGACCCCTAGCCCAGAGCTGGTGCGGGGGGTAACCCTAGCCCAAGGGGAGGAGGAGGTCCCTGAGAACCTAACCAGCTATAAAATAACTAATGCCTCTGAGCTGACAGGCTGCTTCAAGGAACCAGTGAGGGTTAAGGGCAGAACAGTTATAGGAGAACTGGACTCTGGGGCAAGAGTGACCATTATCAGTGCTAATTTAGTTTCTCCCGCTGACATCATCCCTGGCAAGAAGCTGTAGGCCAAGGGGTGGGGGAGACATGGAAGGGCTGAACAGCTCCCCGTAGCTAGACTGCCCATAGAATGGCAGGGGGAGGAGGTGATAGGAGAAGTGGGAGTGGAGGAAGATGCGTCTATTCCCCTACTCGTGGGGCAGGATGTGTTGGGGTGGGGTGTGTAAGATCATTAGGGTGAACTCCCAGCCCAAGTACTCGGGGGATGTAAGCTCACTTTCCCCAGAATGCCCTGGGGTTGAGCATATTTCCCCAACTCCTGAAGAGCCAGAGAGAGGGGACTCTTATTTTACAGTAGAAGAATTAGAAATGCCTGGAGGGGAGGGAGGAAGCTCTTATCTCCCAAGCGAGGCTTCTGAATTGCCCGAAAAGGGGAGGGGGGGAGAGAACCTCTCCTCATCTCCAAGGTTATCACTCGCCAGCAAGCTAAGGACCTGGGAAGGGTAGAAGATTCCCTGGGGGATTGCAATCAGGGAAAGGGTGAGACCCAGACTAGCTCAGAAGGGGGGTCTGGGGGGGATTTGCCCACAGACAGGCAGGCAGAGGCTGCAGGGACTCCTGGAGGACAGAATGACCCTGAGCTGGCCACAGAGCTGTGCACTGTTGCTACCCCAGAGGAATTTAAACTAGAACTCACCAAGGGTCCCAGCCTGCAAGAACTTAGAGGCGTGGCTAAGGATCGCTTGGAGGAGTTCACCCCAGGACAGAGAGAGCAGTACGTCTGGGAGAAGGGGCTATTATATAGGATATGGGTTCCCACAGGGAAAGAAGCAACCCAGGAGCCCTATCGCCGGCTGGTAGTACCTCAGAGATACAGACAGCAACTCCTGACTATTGCCCATGATATTCCCTTCGCGGGACGCATGGGAATATACAGGACTCACCAAAGGCTGCTGACCAACTTCTATTGGCCCAAGTTGGCTCAAAATGCCACAGCCTATTGCAAGTCCTGCGAGACTTGTCGAAGGGTGGGGAAGAGTGGGGATAAACAGAGGGCCCCACTTAAACTATTACCCATCATTGAACAGCCTTTCCACAGAGTGGGGGTGGATCTAGTGGGACCCTTAAAAAACAAAACTAGAAGGGGGAAGGAATATATTCTAACCCTCGTGGATTTTGCAACCAGCTACCCAGAAGTGGTGCCATTGAGATCCACGAAAACGGAAGAAGTGGCAGATGCGCTGGTTAAGATCTTCTGCCAGCTGGGGTTCCCTTCTGAGATTCTGACGGATAGGGGGCAGGAATTTCCTATCTGATGTAATGGAGTGTCTGTGGAAATGCTGTGGGGTTGAGCATATTAAAACCACAGCCTGACACCCTCAAATTAATGGATTGGTGGAGCGGTTCAATGGGACCCTGAAAGGGGGTGCGTGCCCACATAGGCCCTGAGCATCCAACGACTGGGACGAAAAACTGCCCCACTTACTCTTTGCTTAAAGGGAGGTGCCCCAGGAATCTACTGGTTTCTCCCCGTTTGAATTAACAGATAGGGAGAGGAGTGCGGGGACCCCTGGACTTGGTGAAGGAGGAGTGGGCTGGGAAAATCCCCACTAATAAAACCTCGGTAGTAGAATATGTGCTAGGCTTCCAAGACAAACTGGTCACCATGATGGACCAAGTGAGGGAGAATCTAGCCCAGGCACAAGAGAAGCAGGCCACCTGGTATGATAAGGGAGCATGCTCGTGCACTTTTAACCCAGGTGACAGTTTTCCTACCACTGAAAACAGACAAGCTACGTGCAGCTTGGGAGGGACCTCACGTGGTAAGGGAACAATTAGATGAGGTATTGTATACTGTTGCCATGGGGAAACAGGGAAGGAGAACGAAAACCTTCCATGTATACATGCTAAAACCCTATCGTGACCGAGATGATGTGATCCTCCGCATCACGGCCTCTGAGGAGGTGGAGGTGGGAGAGAAGGGGTTTATAGACGTTTACACCGGGGAAGGGGGACTGGGAGTTCTCTCCATGCCCAAAGAACAACAATCAGCAGACGGGACGGCTGATGGAAGTTCTCAAACATTTTGAACCTGTGTTTTCAAATAAACCAGGGAAGACTACACTGGCGACCCACTCTATTGAGATGGGCACCCACAGACACAGCTGCTCTAGAACCTACCCAGCCAATGGGAAAGTACGGGTTGATATCAAAAGGGAAGTGGAGGAGATGCTCCAGCTGGGAGTAATCCAACCCTCCGAGAGTTCCTGGGCCAGCCCAGTTGTATTGGTGCAGAAGCCAGATGGGACCATCAGGTTTTGTGTGGATTACAGGAAGCTGAATGCCATAACAACTCCTGATGCATATCCCATGCCCAAAATGGATCTCTTACTGGATACACTGGGAAATGCCAGGTACATTTCCACCTTGGACTTGTCCAAAGGATTCTGGCAGATGGAGTTGGATGATGATGCCATCCTAAAATCAGCCTTTACCACCCCAGTGGGGCTGTATGAATTCACTGTGCTCCCCTTTGGCCTTCAAAATTCTCCTGCTTCCTTCCAGAGGCTTATAGACCATCTTTTGGGAGGGATGAATGAATTTGCTATGGCTTATATCGATGATATAGCCATATTCAGCGAGGACTTGGCAAGTCACTTCCAACACCTAACACAGGTTTTGGCTGCTATCCAGAGAGCAGACCTAACGGTAAAAGCTAAAAAGTGTCAACTGGTAATGACAGAAGTGGTGTATTTGGGACACAAGGTGGGGGGTGGTGTGATCAGACCCCTGTGGGACAAGATTGAGGCTATCCTCAAGTGGGAACCCCCCAAGACCAAGAAAGGGGTCAGAAGCTTTGTAGCATCGGCGAGTTACTACCGCCGGTTTGTAAAGGAATTCGAGGGGATTGCTAGCTCCCTACATGACCTGACCCAAAAGGGTTCCCCTGAAAGGGTCACTTGGACTGCCGAGTGCCAACAGGCAATGGACACCCTTAAAACTTCTCTCAGCAAGCACCCAATCCTGAGAGCCCCAGACTTTAATAAGCAGTTCATTGTAGCCACAGATGCCTCAGACGTGGGGTTGGGGGCAGTTCTCCTCCAAGAGCATAGAGACAAAGAGCATGGGGACAAAAAACACCCGGTTGCTTACCTGAGCAGAAAGCTAACTCCC
>QEPC01007226.1:92301-102457 GCA_003113815.1 Sphenodon punctatus
GTTTCATTTCATTACAAAAATGAAATGAAACTTAAAGCAATCTAAAAATCCTACTCAACACCTGCTGTTCAGGAACAGTGACTAGCTCAGAAGGTGTTGGGAAGGGGGGAGGCAGATAATTAGTTTCGTTTCTTCCTCTCCACCCCTGGTGCCTGGAAGTCTGCTCCTCAGTGACTGACACCTCCCTGTAATGTTTAACCTTCCACTGAACCATTTTTTGCCACCCGAACGCGATCCGAACTGTTCGGCCATTTCGCCGTTCGGTTTGTTCGGTATGTTCGCGTTCGGGTTCGAGTTTAGTCGTCCGAACAGGCCGAGTTCGGGCCGAACTCCCAACTGCCGAACCACGTTCGCCCATCCCTACAGAGTGTATACTTGTTCTGAGGATCTATTATTAGTCAAATCTGTGCCCATCGTTCATCAGGAGGCTGGTAGGGATAATGGGAAAGCCAGTCAAGATCTTATGGATTTAGGAGGAGGATTGATAGTGCCTAGTATGCACAGTAAGGATGAGATTCCTTCTAGTAGCCACAAGGGGATTATAGATGTTGCCCCTAGTAAGCAACTTCTGGTAGAGGAACTGAGTGCCCACCTCCTTGATGATACAGGCTCTATGGATATTAATTCTGTTCATAGGGTTTTTATTCATCTTCCAGTCATTGATCAAGATATTATATTCCATAAATTGGAGCGGCTCTGCAAGAACATCAATATAGAGCCCATGGAGTATAGGGCGCCAGTTGATGCTGCCTATATGCCAGAACATAGTCTTACAGTTTTAACAGCAGCTCGTTATTTAGATCCCTTGGAGGAAGGAAGCCCAGCCAAAAGTGATGGAGTAATAATAGAATGAGACACTTTAGTTGAAGGGCCCAGGGACAATAACTCAGTGGCATTGGGGACTATTCTATGTAGTAGCTCCCTTGTCATGGCTCTCCCCCCAAGATCAAATCCAGCTGTAAGCACTAATCCTCAGGGGGTGGCCTGACTCAATACGAGTAAAAAGGCATGTTTTAGGGTAGACGAAATTATGCTTTTGGGTAACCAGGCTCACTCCCAGCAGGTCGATGCCCTTTCCATTTCGGTACCATTTAAAATCGNACGTTTGACTAGGAGTGTAACTCAGCAATGAAAACCCTCCAAAAAAGACCTACACTAAAACTGTGAAACAGCTGTAAAATAAGCTGGTTTTTCACACTGAAAATATTGATTTGTCAGACTATGAAGAAGGCAATGGTAGATATGATGGTGGTAGGTAGCAGTTTGAAACTAGACTTAGCAAAAACAGCAGCATTCAGTAATAGATCAGATATTAAATTAGACAATGGGAAAAAGCTCTATTTATTGCTTAACGATCAGGCTCACCCCCAACAGGTCGATGCCCTTTCCATTTCGGTACCATTTAAAATCGCCTCGTGGAATATCACGGGTATTAAGAGCAAATTGGGGGATCAGGATTGGCTAGATTATATTGCCAAGTATGACTGCGTATGCCTGCAAGAAACGTGGTTGGGAGAGGGGGAACAGGTATATGGAGATATTGGCAATTATAGGAAGGAGTATCATGGGGGACAAAAGTTAGGATCCAGACGACGGGTTTCGGGAGGTTTGATGCTGGTAGTGGAGGCACGTGTCAAATCCTTTACAGTTCTCCCCTCCGACTGTCCGGAGTTTCAGATTGTGCTTATCGACATGCATGATCAGACCCAGGCTATTATCTATAACGTGTATATCCATCCCCCCGCCTTGCCATATTATAGATCCTCCATTTAGGAGTTATTGTGTTCCTCGATCATTAGGCAGAGAGACCAATATCCGAGAGCCTGCACTGTGGTAACTGGCGATTTGAATGCTAGGATAGGGTCCGATAATGGTAGCCCAGAGATGGGCTTTGAGGATAGGGATAGTGATGGTTTATTGCTTCTGAATCGCCAATCTAGGGACAAGACTGTTAATGAAGCAGGACGCTTATTTCTGGCATTTCTTCAAAAATTGGACCTATCAATTATCAATGGTAGAGTAGCAGAAGATTTGGTAGGTGATTTCACGTATGTTGGTCTTCTAGGCCAGAGTGTCATTGATTATTTTCTTATTGATACGTCCTGCTGGGAGAAGATTCTTACTTTTACCCTTGATGTCCGTCCCAAAAGCGACCATAAATTATTGGAATTGCAACTTAGAGAGATGTTTCATTTGAACTCCAAAAAGACCAGAGTTAAACAAGCTTCTCTGGGTTGGAGGATTAAGAAATGGGAGTTTGTTCAGCTAATGGGCAAGGTCCATGATTTGTGTAATACAGGTAGGGCGATTGAACTTCGAAAGGCGTGCCTGAGTAATCAAAGCCCAGGCACCATAATCGATAATTTTTCAGAGGTTATGAACTATTTTGTAGTAACCCTATTTCTAAGGGCGTACTATCCACAGCGTAGTCAGTCCATCTCTTGGTTTGATGAGGAGTGCCAGTCTACTAAAAGGCTACTTTCGTTGGAAAGGGAAAAGGGGATAGCTAACCCCGAATATATTAAGGAATCTGCCTATATACATTTGAGGAAAGAATATAAATGCCTCTTAAAAACTAAAAAGACAGCCTACTTTAACAAAATATGGGCTGTTTTGATGGTAGCTAGTAGGATGGGAGATCTTGGTCTTTATTGGAAAACCCTCAATTGGATCATCAAGCCAAACCAACAGCCTAGGGCAGTATTTTTCACCGAGGCCTCGTGGGAGGATTTTTTTGGAACTTTGTATAAAGACAAATGGCTGGACAATTCCGATCTAACTAAGGTTGTGGATAGCCAGACCAACCATATGTCCATATGCTTCCAGGAGTCTGAGTTGAAGGAGGCGATAAGGGCTTTAAAGTTGAAAAAAGCACCAGGTCCTGACCTGGTGAGAGCGGAATTGCTTCAGGCTGCCCCAGATTGGTGGGCAGAAATTTTGGCAAAACTGTTTAACAACATAACGAAAGAAGGCAAAGTTCCAGATAATTGGAGAGTCAGCTGGATTGTTCCGATTTATAAGAAGGGGGTCCGTACGGACCCGGCAAGTTATCGCCCCATAAGTCTCCTTTCAGTTCCCAGTAAACTGTATGCCACCAAAATCCTCCAGCATTTGAAGCACTGGGCTGAAACTAATGGTAAAATCCCCAAAGATCAATTTGGCTTTCGGGCTAATGGGTCCACCAATGATTGCTGCTTTATAGTAGCACATCTGATTGCCAAGTATGTTAGGATTAGGAGGGGAAAGCTTTTTCTAGCATTCATAGATTTCACAAAGGCCTTTGATTCCATTCCCCGCGAAAGACTCTGGGCCAAGCTTAGAGCCATGGGTCTAGACGCTAAGCTATTCTCATTGGTGTTTATGTTGTATAGCAATAATACTGCAAGGGTTAAAAGTGGTATAGGCAATAAATTGAGTACAGCTATAGCTATTAATAGAGGGGTTCGTCAAGGCTGTGTTATTGCCCCACTTTTGTTTAACCTATATGTGACAGATTTGGTGGACTTCATAAGGAAGCCAAATGTTTACCCTCCTAAAATCCAAGCAGAAGCCATCTATGCCCTCCAATTTGCTGATGATCTGGTTTTATTTTCTCAGACCAGTAAGGGCCTGAAAGGTTTCTTGGGGGAGTTGATTAAATACTGCCAGATCAATGACCTTACGATTAATGCTGGGAAATCCAATATACTCCCAGTGGGAAGTAAGTTATCAGCTCCAGACTGGAAGATAGAGGATTATTCCTTCAAACTAGTTTGGTCAGTTACCTATTTGGGCCTCACCTTTACCTCCAGAGGGTCTTGGGGGATGCATCTCCAAAAAAGAGCCACCCAAGCTAATCGATTGGCAGCTAGCCTCCTGAAAGCAGCATTTATTTCATACGGGGTGCCTATTTCGGTAGCATTCCAAACTTTCCGACACAAAATACAGCCAATGCTTACCTATGGATTGGAAGTCATCCCTTTACTTGACACTACTGTACTCGAAAGAGTACAGAACCAGAGTCTGTGTAGACTGCTCAAGGTGGGAACCAGCATCCCTGGTGCAATTTTGAGGGCTGAAACGGGGATGCCTTCTATTGAACACCAGGGGAGAATGGCATTTCTGCGCTTTTGGATAAGGCTGCTTGGCCAACAGCAGATGACGCTCTCGATCCGGTGTGCCATAGAAGAATTTGTTCATGCTGGGTCTAGGCTGTACCCATAGGCTAAGTATTTGGGGTTACTGCTAAGTAGGTTGGGTTTCTCCCCCTTATATTTCCAGGGGAAATCCAGCCAGGAGATTAAAAAGGCGATAATCTCAAGGGCATGGGAAATGAAGGAGCAACATGATTTAGCCTCCATTAAGGAATGGAAAGTTTCCCCTGAATATGAGCTAATTAAAATAAATGTCTGTTTGGAACCTTATTTGGATAGCCTTGTCAATCGTACACTGAAAAGGAATTATATGCTCCTTCGACTGGGTTTGTTTGACACGACAGTTTCGGAAGGGCAGTACAGTAAAATTCGATACGACCTTCGATAGTGTACCTGTTCCCTTCACGAAATAGAAACAGTCGAGCATTTTGTCCTAAGGTGTCCATATTATTCCATGTTGAGGGACACATGGGTTCTACCCTTATTAGAGAGCAAGAGGGGGATGGAGGAGGCAGCCCAACTCACCTTCTTGAAAAAAGTATCATTGAGGGAAAACCTGACATCTATGGCTACATTTATTGGGTTGGCCTCAATGGAGAGGAAAACAATAGGGGTACAGCTGGAGAGCCTAGTGCCCATTCCCACATAATAATTATATCCCGTCCTTGCAGTGTAAATATCAGCATTCGCCTTTACTTAGGGATTTAGGCCATCTGTCCCAGGGACTGTACCTTGGTTTGACGTTTCCTCAGCTATACAGCTGGACATCAAGGGATGTCTTTTTAATTCCTCTGAGAATGATAGCTGAATTCATGATATTTAATCAAAACTCTCCTTGTCGGTGACTTTTCAATTTATTCACATTTTCTTCTGGAAATTACATAGAAAGAGATGGGTTTGAAAGATAACCAAGCAGGGCATATAGACAACAGTTGTATTTTTGTTTCTTCTGCTTCCCTTATCACTTTGAATATGTATTCATAAGCCATTAAATTTTATGTATTCTCTTGAGTCTCGTGCAGCGCTTGCTATTAGCTTGGCCTTTATAACAGTGCCCTGTAGTATTTATAACCATTTTTTCAAAGGGCCAGTTTACACTGCATAAAGAACTGTGCTAATGCTTCGTTCTGTGATGTCACTGATGATACAGCTGCACTTTTTGCCTTTGTGGAAACAAACCTGGTTCTATAACCGTGTTAATGAACAATGTGTTAATCTGTTAGTGACTTCCAAGCTGTGGGACTATGGACCGCTGTTGGTTGATGAGGATGTGACAAGTGGTCCTGTGCAGGGAAGCCACAGCTAGCACATGTGCATTAGTCATCCCCCGCAGTGGCCCGTGAGAAGCTTTGAGGGATGACAATGGTCCATTGGTCCAAATAGTTTGGGAACCGGAGATCTGTGGGGATTTTTAGAAAGGCACGAAAATCATGGGGATTTGTAAGCTTCCATGATCCTTCCTCTCCTATGACCAAGAAAGAGGTGTCAAGGATGACGGGATTGCAACATCACATCCACATGAGACACCCCCTGAGAATCACAATCAGGGTGACTTTAGGCATGTATGACAAGCAATTCTCACGAGTCTTTCAAGAGTTCTCAAATGCGTGTTCAGAAACACTGGATGTGTAGGGTTTCCGGTTGTGCATTAATTAACATGCAGACATGTCCTTGAGATGCATGGGAGAGTAGTTTACCTGGACAGGTAACTCGCAGGGTTTATTGCTCTCCCACGCAAGTATTGTCTAGTCTAAAAACACCCTGTTGATCCCTTTCTGATACTAAGCAGTGCGGAAAAATAATTATGTACATTAGCATGGTCCTCCTGTAGTTGGGTCCCCAGAAAGAGTGGTTGGAGCATTGCTTATCTAGTAACTCCTTCAGAGCACCATTGTCATTGCCTGGCTGACGTCAAGGGCCTCTGCAAGCAGGCAGAAGGGTATACATAAAGTCTGTCACGTTCTGATAAACAATTAATCCAATGTAGTTGGGTCTGTTTTCTGTCTTACTTGTGAAGTGTTCACACAGTGCACTAAACTGATGTTACTTAGGAGTAGGAAGATAAGTATGTAACACATATATTACATGTGTAGGAGAAGTATGAAATATCAGGAATACCTACTCCCCTTGGTTTTGAATTTCAAAGTAACGGTTCTGTGAACATTTAGCATTGTGAGGGTAGCAGCCATGGTTCATTGATCATTACATTGGTATACTCTGTTTTCTGAACAGTACTGAAGTGGAATAGTTGTTTGATTTAATTAGATTGAAGTAGTTACCTCAGTTTACCTCTGTTCATAACGTGGCCTAATAGTCATTACAAATTACAAATTGAGGAAGGACTCTGTGTGCTGAAAAAGCATGCTCATTTTCACCTACGGTTCTTGATCCAATAAAAGATATCATTCAGTCCACCTTGTCTCTGTCTTTGTCACTTGGGGACCAACACAGCAACCACACAGTCTCTCTGGATTACAAATAAGCAGTAAATCTGGGACAACTTGAACTGTGTGCTCTTTATATATGTAGAAGCCTAAAAACTGCATGCAACAAACCCATTGTAGCAATTGGTTGAGTTGCTGTGATGCCATAGAACATTCAGAATGATTCCAAAAAGTAATATATCACAGGGTTTATCATATATGTATGTGGCTGTAGGTGTTTAATAATTGCTTCCTTATTCCTATTACAGATGTTTCAAATATCACATGCTGCATAAAAATAACTGGCCAAACCTTTGGCCATAGCTCACTTGGAGTATAGTTTTGGCTCTTGCAGGTACTGCCCACACTACAGTTGAAACTTGCCATTTTTAAATACCATTTTCAAAAGTCATTGCTTATCATGGTTTCTCTGACCGTTACAGGTGGATGGAATTTTTTCCTCCCATGAATATGGTATTTATAATCAGGGCCCCGATTCTTCCGCGGAATGTTAAAAAAAATTCCGCGGGAGTCAGGACCCAATTCTGCACCTCAGCGTGATTTACCATGCGGGGGGAGAGGGGGGGCAGGGCTTGCCTCCTCTCTCCCCCCCCCCCTCCCCCGCACTGGTCAAACCCTCGGGGCTTCCCCTCCCCAGCTGCCGGGGCTTGCTTCCCCTCCCCCCCCTTCCCCGTTTAGAAAATGAATTGCCTCATTAGTGACGGCGGCAGCAGCTGCTTCGTCCAGTGCGCTTGTACTTCCTGGCCCCTCCTGACCGGGGGGGGGGGTCTCAGGGCGACGCAGCTGGATGATCCTGGCGGCTGGGGAGGGGAAGCCCCGAGGGTTTGTTCATTCCCCTCCCCCCGTGGAATCTCCTGCCCCGCGTCTCCCCAGCGCAGGCTAGAAATTCTGCGCTGGGGTAAACAGGGCAGGAGATTCTGCGGGGGGGAGGAGAATTCTGCGGGAAATCTGTGAATCGCAGACCCGTGTTTCCCTCGGGTCCTGCTTATAATGCCAGCTGGTCCATTGTACATGGGCAAGTCCAAATCACATTAAAACGTAAACTGTTACGTTTGACCACATTGCTTTTTAGGGAAGGTTATTGAATTGGTGATTGCCTGGCAGCTTCAGGCTCATCTCAATGCTTTCGAATTCCTGGACCCATTTCAGTTGGGTTTTTGTCCGGGGTATAGCACGGAGACGACGCTTGTGGCCTTGGTTGATGATCTACGCCTGGAGATCGACAGGTGCCCTCGTGATCATGTTAGATCTTTCAGTGGCTTTTGATATGGTTGGTCATGAGGTCTTGTTGATATTTCTGTAGGACATGACGGGTGCACGGGACTGCTCTTGAGTGGTTCTGTTCATTCCTGTTGGGGAGGACCCAGCAAGTGGTGGTTGCTTGTCATCCCCTTTGGGACCTTCCTTGTGGTGGTCTGCAGGGTTCCATCTTGTCTTCCCTCTTGTTCGATGTATATCTGAAGCAACTGGGCGAGATCATCTGGAGGTTTGAAACAAGGTGCCATTAGTATGCTGATGACACCTAGCTCTTCCTTTCTTTTTCATCTGACTCAGGTCCCGCAGTCTAGGTGCTTTCATGGTGTCTGGCTGCTGTTGGAGACTGGATGAGGGGAAGCCGATTGAAGCTAAATCTAGACAAGACTAAAGTGATGATGGTTGGCCAATCATGTGAATTGAAGACTTGGGGAACCTTTTCAAGCCCGGGGACCACATAGAATTTCAATGTTCACAGCAAAAGAGCTATAACAACATACCCACTTAAAAGGACAGACAGATGAGAAACACAGTACACAAATTAAAATATAATAAAAGCAAAAACAATGAGTTCCGTTACAGGTGATATTTAAATATAAATACTCCTTAGCTTAACCTGGAGCTCCAGAACATACAAGGACAAGAAATCATTAAAAAGAAGATTCAAGTATGGAGGTAACCCCTAGTTAACTCAGGAAAAATCCAGGGAGGACAAAGACTGCATATAATACAAAAACAACTAATTGTGCAATGCTTGGTATCGCCGTTAGCTAGAAAAAAATCAGATCAGTAAGACAAGGACAAGACGCATGAAAACCAAGGGTGGTAGATCTAAAGGTCCACAAGCCCAGATCACTATCTGAGAGTAGCAGTATACAACGCCTATAGTACTTCAGCGCAAACAAGGCCATAACAGTCCTTTCAGATTCCATCACTAACCTCAGGATCCACTGTTAATTTAAATCTATAACTAGCAACTCACTACACTAGTTTTTATCCTTCTCTCTTGCCAGAAGGAGAAAAAAAAGCAGTTGCTTTAGTTGAGTGTCAATTGCTAATAGGAGTTTCATTTTCTCATCAAATAGATATCCTAACATCTTCGAATAATGGGTCTATCCATACATTTCTAAGGTCAACATACCTGGGACAGGTAAAAATGAGTCAGCGTTTCCACTTCTTGAAGATTACAGGCACAGCGTCTATTGGCAAGTGGAATTCGCTCTCTCCTGCCACGAATGACCGCAGTCTCAAACAAATCAAACCACATCAGAGTAATTACTCTTCTTAACCGTGGGTCTGTAGTCTGAAGCAAATATTGTTCTAGGGAAACTTGCTGCTTAACTGCAGCATATACAAAGGGGAGATCTTATTCCTCTTAACCATTTCCAACTCTCTCTTAACGGCCATCAGCTTGACCTTAGATTTGATAAAATCTCTATCTACAACACCTTCACAGAGTCCATTCCCTATGACAGGTATACTAATGGCAGCGGTCAATTTTTTAATCCCTGCCCACCACTGGTACTGGACACTACCCAGATGTTGACTTTGTTCTGAGAAGCATGTGAGCACCAAAGTGGAGGAGTTCCAAGTGACAATTTCCTCCAGTAAAGCAGTGCCCTAAAATTGGCCTGGGCTGCTACTGGCAGGAAATCTGTTTCTACACGGAGCATTGTCAGGGGAGTTGCTCGTGGAACTCTTAATATGCTTCTTAACAAATAATTCTGGCGTATCTCCATCCTATTTGTGTATCCAGCAAACACTATTTCATCACCATATAGAAGTTGGGGCAGGACCCTGCTTGTAAAAATATCAAGTGTTTGCTTAATACCAGGGCCCCGAGGAAAACGCGGGTCTGCGATTTGCAGATTTCCCGCAGAATTCCCCTCCCTCCGCAGAATTTCCTGCCCTGCTTACCCCAGCGTAGAATTTGTAGCCTGCGCTGGGGAGACGCGGGGCAGGAGATTCTACGAGGGGAGGGGAATGAACAAACTCTCGGGGCTTCCCCTCCCCAGCCTCCAGGGCTTGCCTCCCCCGTTTAGAAAATTAATTAACTTATCAGCGTTGGCAGCAGCAGCTGCTTCAGTGCGCTCATCCCCATCTGGCTCCTGGCCTCTTCCTGGCCCCTCCCAACATGGTCTCCCAGAGCAGCGCAGCCAGATGACATCATCCAGCTGCGTCACCCTGAGAGGCCCCGTTGGGAGGGACCAGGAAGAGGCCAGGAGCTGGATGGGGACGAGCGCACTGGAGCAGCTGCTGCCGCTGCTGCCACTCCTGAGTCACTGCCGCCGCCTGCTCCAGCCATAAGGTAAGTGGGGGGGGGGG
>QEPC01007226.1:106923-120272 GCA_003113815.1 Sphenodon punctatus
ATAATAATAATAATAATAATTAATAATCTTTACACAAAAATCATTCAAGGCATCCAGACGCTGCTGGAGGCCTTGTTTTGTTTGTGACAGTAAGACAATGTCGTCGGCATAGAACATTATTGAAAGAGGTCTATTCCCTATTAGAGGCAGGGTAGAGTTGAGAGCCTCCACCATCCCCACCAGCTCATTTATAAACAGGTTAAATAGGATTGGGGCCAGTAAACAGCCTTGGCGGACACCCTGCTGAAGTGGGAATGTTTGGGTTATTTTCCCACTTAGATTAATCTTGACCACTGCGCTGGAGCTACTATGCAAAATTATTATCGCCTCTATCAAGTGGGGATTAATCCCCAACTTTGCTAGTTTACTCCACAGAATCCTCTTGGGGACAGAGTCGAAGACTTTGGACAAGTCAATAAAAGCAACAAACAGTTTGGCTCTTCTTACGTTGACATATTTATCAAGAACATGATTAAGAATAAAACAATTGTCTATAGTTGATCTCCCCTGGCGGAAGCCTGATTGTTCCTCAGGCAGGAGTGATTGCGCTTGTACCCAGTCTTTCAGCATCCCCAAAAGGGCACGAGAATATATTTTACTTATAGTTGGTAATAAACGAATCGGTCTATAACAGGTTGGATCTCTTGGGTTACCCTTCTTGAATATTGGGATGATAACTGCCAACGACCACAATTTAGGGATGGCTTTGGAGTCATTAATTGCGGAGAAAAACGTCGCTAATACCAGGGCTCACCAGCTAATATCTTTAAATAGTTCTGGCAGCAGGCCATCTACACCCGCTGCCTTCCCTGGTCTAAGTCTGTTAATAAATTCAACAACCTCCTTTTCTCTGACTATAGGGAGGATGGCATTAGCTGGGGCATCCGCTAGTGTATAAAAGTCCAAATAATCAATCTGATCTGAACCCAAGTTACTAGAATCATGGAATAATTCTGAATAGAATAAGATCCATTGATTCTCCAAGACATAAGAGTATTCTGAGCCCCTGCCCTTATATTGCCAACTCCTAACAATTTCCCAAAAGTTAGTGGAGTCACGCATTCTAGCTGCTACCTGCAATTCGGCCCACACTTGTGACCACTTTGCTGCACGTTTAGTTCTCAGCAGTTTATGATATTTCCTTCTTTCTGAGACATAAGCTTCCCAATTCTCTCAAGTGCAGTCTAGTCCAGATTCTCCTCGCTTTATTCAGTTGACTCTTTGCTTTCCTACAATCTTGATCGTATCAGGCACTTATATTATGACTTTTTGTAGATATAAGTTCTGAATAATAAAAACTTTTTCAAGAACATCAGACGCAGAAGAGAGTCAGTTGGGTAATTAGATGAGATGGGGGACAAAGGAGTTCTCAGGCAGGATAAGGCCGTTGCAGAGAAGCTAAATGAATTATTTGCATCAGTCTTCACTGTAGAAGATGTTGGGGAAATACCCACGCTGGAACTACTTTTGTATAGGTGATGAATTGGAAGAACTGGCACTGACTCTCTAGCATACTCCTTACTTCTGATGTTCTTGAAAAAGTTTTTATTAGTTTTGGCATCTTTAGCAAGTTACTCTTCACATTCCCTCTTGGTCTGCCTTATTAACATTTTGCTTCTAATTTGGCAATGTTTATGCTCTTTCCTATTTTCCTCATTAGGACTAGCTTTCCATTTGGTAAAGGATACCTTTTGGCTCTAATAACCTTCACCTCACCATTTAGTCATGCTGGCAGACTTTTGTTCTCCTTGCTAACTTTTTAAAAAACACCACCAAAAACACTTGTGGAATACATTTCGTTTGGGCCCGGCCCCTGCTTAAGGAAACCATCTTTGGACTCTAGAGACAGGCTGATAGCTGACTGGGGAGTCAAATCTTCCTTTTTTTAGGGAAGGTTATTGAATGGGTGGTTGCCCAATAGCTCCAGGCTCATCTCAACGCTATCAGATTCCTGGACCCGCTTCAGTCAAGTTCTTGTCCTGGGTATGGTACAGAGACTGTGCTTATGACTTTGGTCAATGACCTGCACCTGGAGATGGACAAGGAGAATTCTACCTTGCTTAATCTTGTTAGAGCTTTATGCGGCTTTTGATATAGTTGATTGCAAGGTGGTGTTGGCATGACTGTGGGACCTGGCAGGGGTGCACAGGTCTGATTGCTCATCATTTCCTCAGGACTGGGGCTGAAACTTGATCTTGAGTTTTTCTCTGTTATCGTCAAGAATCATGGTTCTCAACTCGTTTTAAGCAAGAAACGATAACCAAGAAAATACCGATTCTCAAAATTTTTCGGTCGAGGAATTTTCTCAAAATACTGTTTACCATTTTATCATTTACTGTTAATGTTTACCATGTACTGCAATTTATCGTTTACCGTATGCCAATTTGCTGTGTGCCGCTTGCTGTGTGCCGCATTCGTCCTGGTAATGTGCATGCGCAAAGTGGCTTTTTGCATTGTGCGCATGTGCATTATCCGGATGGGGGTGGTGCATGGTGAGCGGTGTATGGTGGATCGGTGTATGGTGGACAGTAAATTGCGGTAAACGATGAATGGTAAATGGTATTTCAAGAAACATTTCTCACCTGAGATCTGTGTGTTGTTGAGATTGTACTGAGATCTCGATGACAATTCTCGATTCTCATGATATTTTTGCGAGAAAAAATTGTCTTGCGTTTCAACTCTCCATAGGACCTTCCCTGTGGTGTCCCACAGTGTTCTATTCTGTCCCCCCTCTTGTTCAATGTATATCTGAGGCCGCTGGGGGAGGTCATTTGGAGGTTTGGCGTGGGGTGTCATCAGTATGCCGATGGCACTTGGCTCTACCTCTCTTTTTCATCTGACCTAGGTCTTGCAGTCTCAGTGTTTACCCCATGCCTGGCTTCTGTCGCGGACTGGATGAGGGTGAGCCAATTCAGGCTCCTAAGTCATGATGGTTGGCCGGTCTTACAAATTGGAGGGAGGGGAGTGGGATTGGGACACTTATCATAGATGTGGTCCAGCTTGTTCTGGTGTCTCAGGTTCCCAGCGTCGGAGTGCTTTTGGATCCCTCACTGTGCCTGGATTGTCAGGTGGCAGCAGTGGCCAGGAGCGCTTTTCACCAACTCCATCTGGTGGTGAAGCTGTGGCCTTTTCTTTTTGATTCAAATCTGGCCACGGTCATCCAATGTTTTCATCACCTCCAGGCTAGATTACTGCAGTGCTCTCTACATGGGGCTGCCCTTGATGACTGTTAGAAGCTGCAGCTGGTGCAGAATGCAGTGGTTCGGCTCCTTTCGGGGATGAGTCGCTGGGAGCACATTACACTGGTGCTCTGAAGTCTGCACTTCCTATAGCTTTCCGGGCACAATTCAAAGTGCTCGTTTTGACCTTTAAAGCCCTAGACGGTCTTGGTCCCATATATCTGAAAAACAGCCTATCCTACCATGTCCCTTTGCAATCCCCATGGTCAGCCGGGGGTGCATTCCTGCACGTTTCGTCCATTACCCTTCTCTGTGAGGAGGGGGTATGCGGGAGGGTGACTTCTATTGTTGTGGAACTCCTTTCCCCTGGAGGTTTGCTTGAGCCCGAGCCTGGCTATTTTCTGGAGGTGGCGCAAAACTTTATTTGGGAGAGCATTTGGCAGGCAGGATTAGGTGGGTTGGGTTTCTGGGTGCGGTTGGGGGTGAGGATGGGGTTTGAGGGGAGGGTGTTTTTATTGTATGAATTTTAATGTGCTTAACTCTTTTTGTGTGGATTGTGAGCTGCCCTGAGCCTTGTGGGAAGGGCGGCATAAAAATAAAATAATAAATAATAATAATAATTAATTCATCGGTGTGACTGTGGAAGAGGTTCTAGAGAAAATTGACAAACTAAATAGTAACAAATCAGGACCAGATGGTATTCATCCCAGAATCCAGAAGGAACTCAAGTATGAAATCGCAGACCTACTATTGGTGATTTGTAACCTATTGCTAAAATCTGCCACTGTACCCGAGGATTGGATGGCAGCAAATGTAATGCCAATACTTAAAAAGGGCCCCAGAGGCATTCCTGGAAACTACAGATGGGTGGGCCTGACATTGGTGCCGGACAAACTGGTGGAAATGGTTGTCAAGAATGGAATAATTGGGCATATTGATGAACATGGTAGTATGGGGAAGAGTCAACATGGACTTAGCAAAGGGAAGTTATGCCTCATTAATCAATTGGAATTTTTTGAGCGTGTAAATAAGCATGTGGATAAGGGTGAGCTGGTTGATGTAGTGTATCTGGATTTTCAGAAAGTGTTCAATAAGGTCCCTTCTGAGAGACTATTGAAGAAATTAAATAGTCATGGGATATGACGCAGTGTCCTGTCGTGGACTGATAACTGGTTAAAGGATTGGAAACAAAGGTTAGGACTAAATAGTTGGTTTTCACAATGGAGGGAAATAAACAATGGAGTGCCTCAGCTATCTGTACTGGGACTGGTGGTGTTGAATATATTCATTAATGATCTGGAAAAGGGCGTAAAGGGTGAGGTGGTCAAATCTTCAGAAGACACAAAGTTATTCAAGGTAGTTAAAAATCCGAGTGGATGATGCTCTTGTGAGACTGGGTGACTGGCCAACTAAATGGCAGATGAATTCTCCCCCCTCCCTCTTTTTATCTTCTATTGATTATAAGTACCATATGTACCATACGTACTTAACTTATTGCCATACATGCTTACTCTTATTATTATTTACCACTAACTAAACTATGATGACATTTGTTTACAGGTCATTTATTTATGATCATAAGTCACCTACAAAATATTTTCCAGAATGTCTTAACTCTGTCCTTTATGCGTATAGAAATTGTATAAACTTTATATGATGAAATTCTTACAATGAAAGTTTATACAACTTTATACAATTAAATGACTTGTACAATGCAATTCCGTGTAAAAGGACAGAGTTAAGGCATTGTGGAAAAAATTTCGTAGGCGACTTAAGATAATAAAGGACCCCAAAATACCTGGAGCTGGACCTGTTTCTGAGAGCAAATCCTCTCTTCCTCGCAGCAATCAACTCCTCCTTTATTTCTTTTAATATTGTTTCCAGCCCCTTGGACATTTTAGGCCCTTCAGAGTCACTCTGCTGACTTGTGTCCGCCATTTTGTCTAAGCTGGCAACTTGCGGTTGGATCTGGGCCAGGGGAGAGTGGGGGGAAGAAAATCTTTCCAAGGTTTTTTTTTTTTTTTTTTTTTTAAAAACTTTCCTACATTTTGGGGACATACTCACCCCTTCATGCCCTCAGGAGAGTCCTTATTTTGAGTCTGGCATGTTGCAGAGAAGGCTCGCTGATCCAGGGGTGGAGGAGCGATCTTCCCCTGTGTCTGTTCAGGACCCACGCATGCTCAGTCTCCCCAATGGCAGATGAAATTTAATGTTGACAAGTGCAAAGTGATGCACATCGGGGAAAATAAACCAAACTATATGTACGCAATTGCTGGGTTCTAAATTGGGGGTTACCACTCAGGAAAAGGATATTGGGATCACTTTATTTATTTATTTATTTATTTATTTATTTAAAACATTTTCTACCCCACCCCTCCTGCTGCAGGCAGCTCTGGGTGGCTTACAAACAATACTTAAAACAACATTAAAAGGAGGACAAAATCACATCCCCCCCCCCCAACCGCCCCCTCCCACCATTACCCATCTCCCCTGCCAAACACCTGGCGGAATAGCCAGGTCTTACAACTTTTCCAAAAAGAGGGAAGATCGGAGGCCAGCCGGGCCTCCACCGGAATACCCACCCCTGCGTGGTGCCCCCTCCCCCGAAAAACCCACAGGACCCCAAGCAGGGCAGCCCCGGATGACCACAGGGGCTGATCTAGGACCCGGGGAATGAGGCGATCTCACAGATAGGCAGGGCCCAGGCCGTTTAGGACTTTATAGGCCAAAACCAACACCTTGAATCGGGCCCAGAAAACCCCCGGCAGCCAGTTCAGAGAACGGAGCACTGATGTAATGTGCTCCCGGCAGCCCAGTCCCACTAGGAGACGGGCCGTCACATTCTGCACGAGCTGCAATTTCTGAGCCATCACCATGGGTAGCCCCACGTAGAGCGCGATACGGTAGTCTATGTGATGAAAGCATGGATGACAGTGGCCAGGTCCGAATCTGAGACAAATGGCCAAAGCCGTCACACCAGATGTAATTAGCAGAAAGCACTCCTCACCACAGTCTCCACCTAGAGGTCCAGGCGGAGCTGCGCATCGAGGAGCACCCCCAGACTCCGTACCTGGGAGGCCAACGGGGGGCCGCCAACTCCATTGCCTTACCCAATAGCATCACCCCCATCTTGCAAGGATTCAGCCTTAGTCCATTAGCCCTCATCCAGTCCCCAACAACCGCCAAACACAGAGTAAGCACCGAGGCCGCCAGGCCTGGGTCTGTTGGAAAAGAGAGGTACAGCTGGGTGTCATCGGCATATTGATGACACCGCACACCTAACCTCCTAATCACCTCGAGTGGCTGCATATACACGTTGAACAGGAGAGGGGACACAACAGAACCCTGTGGGGCTCCACACAAGAGGTCTTGGCACGATTAAAAATTATCCCCGAGCAACCACCTGCTGGGTCTGTCTGGTCAGGAAAGAGCGGAACCATTCGAGAATAGTCCTGCCCACCCCTGCACAGTTCCACAGGCATGTCACCAACATCTCATGATCAACAGTGTCAAACACAGCCGACCGATCTAACAATATCAACAGGGTCAAAGGACCCCGATCCAATTCCCGGCGTAGGACATCTACATAGCCACAAGCGCCATCTTGGTGCCATGCCCCGGATGAAAGCCCGACTGAGAGGGATCAAGAAAACAGATGCGATCAAGGTGCCCGTGCAGCTGTCGGGCCACCACCCTTTCAATAACCTTCCCTAAAAAGGGAAGGTTAGAGACAGGCCGATAGCTGGCAGGGGAGTCCACGTCAAGCGATGGTTTCTTGAGCAGAGGCCGCACCACCGCCTCCTTGAGACGGCCTAGCACTTTGCCCTCTCACAGGGAGGCGTTGACCACCCCGGCCAGCAACGACCACATTGTCTCCCGGCAGGACTTAACCAGCCAGGACGGGCAAGGATCTAATTCACAAGAAGTGACCCGTACCGCCCCAAGAATATCCACCCGTCGGCAGGTGTCACCGACTGAAATTGAGCTCACAACCTCTGGTTCCCCTAATGTAATAAGTGCGACGTCGAAGTTGTGAAGACGAGCGATTTTATCCACAAAATAATCCACAAGCATGTCACAGCGAGTGGTAGATGACTCCACTCCGAGGTATAGGGAGGCCGAACTGACCAGCCCCCGCACAACCCAGAAAAGCTCAGCTGGATGGAATTTTGCAGACGCTATGAGAGCAGCAAAGAACTCCCTCTTTGCTGCCCGCATAGCCACGGCATAGGCTTGTAAACTAGCTCTATGCCGTAATCGGTGGGCTTCAGCGCGTGAATGATGCCACCGTCACTCCAACTGCGCCCCTCTCACTTCAGCAACCGCAGCTCCTTGGATAACCAAGGAGGTCTGCGGAGCTGTCGCCTGGGCAACGGACATCTAGGAGCCGTCCAGTCAATGGCCTCAGTCAGCAAGGTGTTCCATAGCACAACGAGGTCATCGATGAGACAGTCATCAAGGTCAGAGGGTATCTCCCCCAGAGCACTCCGGAACCGCTCCGTTTCCATCATCCTCCGGGGGCAAGCCATCCGAATCGGTTCAGCACCTTTCCAAGGGCAGACATACACCAGGAGCGATGTCTGCAGGAGGTAATGATCCATCCATGACAAGGGCACAGCTGATATCTCCCCCACTAACGGAGCATCTGTCTCAAGGCCAGTGCAAAACACAAGGTCTAAGGTATGACCCCCCTGATGTGTCGGGCCGATAACCATCTGTGACAGGCCCATGGTTGCCATGGCAGCCATAACTTATGCTCCGGTTCCCCAAGGTCGGCATTGGCTAGATTGTTGAGGTCCCCCAAAACTGCTGTCTTTGGGGACCACATCACCACCCCCGACACCACCTCTGCTAGAGCACTCAGGGAGGCTGTCGCACAGGCAGGTGCATGGTATACAAGCAGCACTCCCAAACTGTCACCTGTCAAATCAAACACAAGGTGGAGACCCTCAGTACCCTATATGGATGGCACCGGATACCTCCTCACAGACCACCCTTCCTTAAAATCATGGCTACACTGTCGTCCCGTCTTCCCCCCTGTTCCTCCGACCACAGCTGATGCTGCACAGAATACCCGGCTGGAACAAGATCAGCCAAGATAGGCCCCAATTCATTGTCCAGCCAGGTTTCCGCGATACATATGAGATCGGCGGCATAGTCCAGGATTGCTTCCTGGACAGTTGTTGCCTTATTAACCACCGATTTCGCATTTAACAGCACCAGAACTGGGTCGTGGGCCCTCGGACCAAGAATTGCCTGCCCCTCTGCCTGGGGGGTAGTGAGCGGGACATGCAACAAGCACCTGTCCCGCCTCACTGATCTCGCCTCCCCCATCTAGGACCATATCTTCCCCACCCAGCTCTGGCCCCTTCATGGCCATCCTGCCCTGACAGCAGGGGAGATCCTTTTCTCCCCCCCCTTCCCTAACCCAATCGCCCCCCAACCCACCTAACAACCCACCTCTACTTCCCCGCAACTCCCCCCACATAAAAACATTAAACCCCTCAAATCCTCCCACCAAATACCACCTCCTCAAGCTCCTAGTCTTCCGCCCCGGCCCCACTAAGGGCCATGCCTGAGGGCCCTTAGGCGCGCTGCTCTTCAGCCCCTGCTTGGGCCGGAACCCCGCCCTGTGGTTGCTGGGGGAAACCCTTGGCCCCACTTCCCTCTCCCTCTGCCACCGGGAGGGGGTGGGGGAGTGTCTCTCAACGGGGCCCAAGAGCCCCAGTCCCAGCTCTGACCTGACTGGGAAGGGGGAGGGGGGGGGAGCTGTTTTGGGGGCGAGCCCAACCGGCTCCCAGCCCCCAGGATCAAAAGAGCAGCTGGAGGAGGACAATTGTGGACAATACATTGAAATCCTCAGCTCAATGTGCTCCAGAGGTCAAAAAAGCAAACCATGTTAGGAATTATTCAGAAAGGGCTAAAGTAGAGAACTGAAAATATAATGCCTCCATATTAATCTCTGGTGTGACCACACCTTAAATATTGTGTACAGTTCTGGGTGCCCCATCTCAAAAAGAGATAGTAGGCCTGGAAAAGGTACAGAGAAGAGAAGCAAAAACGATAAAGGGTATGGAGAGGCTTCCGTACAAAGTAAGGGCTCTTCAGCTTGGAGAAGAGACAACAGAGGGGATATGATAAAAGTTTCTACAATCATGAGTGCTGTGCAACGAGCAAATAAGAAACGATTCAAATGGTACTAGAACTAGGGGACATTCCATGAAACTAACTGGTAGGAGATTTAAAACAAATAAAGGAAAGTATTTTTTTTCTACTCCAGTCACGATTAACTTGTGGAATTTGTTGCCACAGGATGAGTTCAAGGCCAGTAGTATAGCTGGGTTTAAAAAAGGATTGGATTCTTGAAGGATAGGTCTAATGGCTAATAGTCAAGTAGACTGTGGGACGTAACCTCTGACTGTCAGGAGCAGGGAGTGAACAACGGAATGGATCACCCCATTTGACCTGTTGAGTACTTGTCCCAAGTGACCGAGATTGGCCACTGTCGGAGACTGGATGCTGGGCTTGATGGACCATTGGTCTAACTCAGTCTGGCATTTCTTACGTTCTTAGAGAAATGATTATTGAAGTTGTGATTATTATAATAATAATATTGTGGTTATTATTATTATAAGCATTTGTATAGCGCCAGCTGTGTACCTGGCGCTTTACAGAACAATGAGAGCCGCGGTCCCTGCCTACGGCTTACAATCTAATAGACTCGGAGGGGGAAGACAAGGAGAGGGGACATAGGGAGAGGAGAGACAAGGGATCAACAACATTCAAGCGGATGCGAGGTCTCAGGTGCACGTGCTTGGCTTGGTTGCAGTTAGGCAGGAATCTGCAGGGAGGGCAGACAGTAAATATTGAGAGGAAAGTTCTAACAGGTGTTAGGAAAGGCGGCGAGGAAGAGGTGGGTCTTGAGGAGGGATTTGAAGGTGCGGAGGGAGGGGGCAAGGCGGATGTGAGCAGGGAGGGAGTTGCAGGCACGGGGGGCAGCAAGGGAGAAGGGGCAAAGGCGGTTAGGGGAGCAGGGGAGATGAGGGAGAGCGAGGGAGGGAACAGAGGAGGAGCAGAGAGCGTGTGCAGGAGTGTGTAAGGAGATTAGGGCTGAGAGGTAGGGGGGAGCCAGGTTGTAAAGGGTTTTGTAAGTGAATACCAGGAATATTATAAGCAGGACAAAGTGTTATAGTGAAGCTTGACTGTTGTAAGCAAACACTTTTGTCTGTTCCTAATGAGAAATAGTGATCGAATTTTTAAAATTCAATTTACCATCCTCTCTTGCCCACTTTCCATTCCCAAATTCTGACAGGACACTACTTGGAGGGCATGGAGGGGGGCGTTCTTGGTTGCTGCCCCAATGTTGTGGAACTCCCTTTCCCTGGAAGTCCATCTGAGTGTGGGCATCTTTTGGAGGCAGTGTAAAACATTTCTTTTTAGTAAAGCGTTTGATGGATGGAGATGAAGTGGGAGGTTGTTGTGGTTGGAGTGGGTAGGTTTTTATTGTTGAATTGTGTATTCATGTGTGTTTAATTGTGTTTTATGATGTTGTAAGCCACCCTGAACCTTTGGGGAAAGATGGGGTAAAAATGTTAATAAATAAATCAATAAATACTTATGCTCTTTGTTGATTTTTACTTTTTTCTGTCTTGAGACAATAGATAGTTTGACCTGTAGGTTTTTAGTATTACAGTGCTGGAGCTATCAAATGTAGTTAGGCAAGCTGCACCTGGTGCAAATGACAGTTTGACCTGTAGGCTTGTATTGCAGTGCTGGAGCTATCAAACATAGTGAGGCAGCGCTATTTTGCCTAAAAATAATCCAGTGCAGACACTTTGCCTAAAGCAAATGTTTCTGTTGATCTTGGGTGTAATGAAATTTGGGGCAGATTTAAGTTGACAGTGCCTCTGTAAGAAGAATGACTTGTTGAGTCAATGTTGTGGCAAATAAGATAAGTGAAGGGAAATGTTACAAGCTTCAACATTAAGTATCCTGTAAAACCTGTCTTAAGCAATCTTGATGGGATCTGGCCTCCTTTTGATCACTCAGGTTCACAACCTAGTTGGGGTGTTCTTGGATCCACTGCTGTGCCTGGATTGTGAGGTTGTGGTGGTGACCAGGATGGTGGGCCAGGAGCACTTTTCACCAACTTCGTCTGGTGAAAAGGATGTGACTTTTTTAAAAAAAAATTGGATTCAGATTTGGCCACCGTGGTCCATGCCTTTGTAATCTTGAGGCTAGATTACTGCAGTGCGCTCTACATGATGTTGCCCTTGATGACTGTTTGGAAGCTGCAGATGGTGCAGTATGCGGCAGCCCACTTTCTGTTGGGGGCGAGTCATCGAGAGCACGTTATGGCCAGTGCTCAAGATTCTACACTGGCTGCCAATAGCTTTCCAGGAACGATACAAGATGGTTTTGACCTATAAAACCCTAAAGCTCTTTCCTTTATGTTCCATCATGGCCTCTAAGGTCCGCCAAGGGTACCCTCTTGCGAGTATCAACTGTCGGCAAAGTTTTTACAAGGGCACACAGAGGCATTCTTGGTGGCTGTCCCAGAATGATGGAACTCCCTTCCATTGGGGGTCTGCCTACGTCTGAGCCTAGTAATCTTCCAGAAGAGATGGAAGACCTTTTTGTTTGGCCAGGGGTTCAACCGGCAGAAATAGGGTTGGGTGAGATTGGGTGGCAGGGTTAGGGAAAGGATTGGTGGATGTGGGTAGCTAGTTGCTTTTAGATGTGTTTCTATGTTTTGTAAGCTACCCTTATTGGGAAGGGCGGGGTAAACATTGGAAAAATAAATAAACCTCCCTGAGGGTCCAAGGCTGTTTAGATTGCTCCGTAGAGTTGGTCTTGACATCATTATTATTATTTTTAAAATGTATCTTACTGATATTTTTTTAATGGTCACTGAGAACAGGAGATGGTTATTTGGAGGTTAAGCTAAAGGCAGACTTGCTTTTTATAGCCAAGGTCATGTGTGATGCTATTACCATAGCTTCTGGAACTGCCTTGTAGTTGAGAATGATCTATGTACTCTAAAGCATTGGTTCTCAAACAGCGTGGTTCCCCTGTATTTTTGAACCTGGAGGCCAAAGGATGTTAGGCAAGAGTCCACGCTCAATCAATGAAACGGGTACAGTGTTCTCTGGAACTACACTGGCTAGGTTTATTTGGACCAAACCCAAGATAGTGAGCAGCTGTTTCCATGTCTGGGAGAGCAGCAACGTATACAGATGGCCTCCGGTACTCTGCCATTGGCCGAGCAGTTTACGTATACTTAGGGGTCCATTGTAATGCAGTGAAACCTTTTATTTTTAGGCAGACCCATCACGCCCAGTTGATGGTAATATTAGGAGACACTCCTCTTTCCTCCCACCTATGTAACCAAGCCTTTAGATAGCTGAGACTTTTGACTGGGTGGAGTACATACAATTGCAAATTACATTTACAAAGTCATGAGACTTTCCACCAGGACTTTAACAGTTTCCATCCCAACATCAAACTCAGTCTTGAACCCACTCAGTAGATCAATTTTCTTGACACCACTATGAAACTCTGCAATGGCCACATTACAACCACTCTGAACCACAAACCCGCTGACAGCTACAGCTACTTCCATGCCACCATCTCCCACCTCTGGAGCATACCATCAGGTATATTGCTTACAGCCAAGTTCTATTTTACAATCACATTTGCTTTTATTTCTCTGACTGTGACATTCAAGGCTTGAAATTTCAAATTGAACTCTAGGAGCCCCCCTCCCCCCCCCCCAAAAAAAAATTCAGTTGCCAGATTTTATCCTGATATTAAACTGTTCTTCCCCCACTACACCCCTGAACCAGTTGCCAGCCTCAGTTTTCTGGGTGCTAATGGCTCCCAGGTGCAGGGCCGGCCTTACCCTAAGTGGGGCCCTGGGTGGGAAAGAGAGGCTGGTGAGCCTAGGGGCGCTCCCCGGCTCAGGGGGTGTTCTTGGCCCGGGGGCGGCGCACTGGCTGGGCCTGGGCTCGGGGATGGGTAGAGGGACATTCCCCTCTGCTCATCCCCAAGCCTGTGGCCATTCGGATTCTGACCAAATCGCATCACTCACCTGATCCATTGCCAGTGCTGCTGCTACCACCGCTGCTGCCACCTCTGGTCTGGGCCCTGCGCCGGGCTCTTCCCCCCCTC
>QEPC01007226.1:123357-203890 GCA_003113815.1 Sphenodon punctatus
TCCCGAGAACAGGACTCAATGCGGGAGGCATAGTAGTGTTGTCTAGCAAGGGAGATAGCAGAAGTAAGGGTGGAGAGACAGAATTTGAAGTGAAGGAAGTCAGCGTGAGGATGGAATTTGCGCCAGAGTCGTTCAGCAGCACGAGTGCAAGAACGGAGGTGGTGGACTGTGTTAAGCTGGGTCTTCACAAAGACTGATTTCTCTTCCTGCTACACTGATTGATTTATATACCCATCCTCCCTCTTTAACAAGAGAGAGTCACATTTCTACCCATTTGTGCTCCTTTGTCTACCAAAGCATGGATTTACTCATATGTTGGCCTTGCCCTTCCTGAGGGCAGTTTCCTCCTCTACCTCTATTTGTCTTGTCTCCCCCCCACCCCCTGTGTGCTGATCCATTTCACTGCATCTGATGAAGCAGGTTGTAGCCTATGAAAACTTATGCATTTGTCTCCATTAGGTAGTCTTTAAGGTGCTGCTACACAGGAGTTTGAGGCATAAACCAATGCTCAGATCTTGTCATGGTGCTATCAGCAGTTTTGAACTTGCTGGCCAATGCTTAAAGTTATTGGTTTGATTAGGAGCAGCCTACAGTGTCTACCTCTTTCAATTCACACACTACTATTGAAAGGGTGTGACCAAGCCCATTCTGGTCATGTCCAGAGACCTGTTCTCTCAGGCTGAACCCCTAGACTTCGGGGTTTCATGAGTGCTGCCCCAGTAGGACATGCCAACACACTAAAGGAATGCATAGAAGGTATTCTTGGGGGATGCAAGAATGAGCACGGTTGGCGAACATCAAGCTCCACTCTGACTGAGCTTAAAAAATGACCTGGAATTTCAAAAATGAATGGGTAGCATACATGCATATAAGCTTCATTGTACCCAGCAAAATTGCTATACCAATTATGTATAAAACTAAAAGCCTTAGCACACAATAACTAGAGTGACCAGAGGCAGAAGGGGCATTCCACCCAGTATAAAACATGTACAGACATTTAAATCAAAGTAAATTCATACAAAATGAATTAATTTAAAATAATCACAATTAATTCAATAGGCAAACAAATAGCCTTGTCCATATAAAGCTGAGTAACTGTTTGTGTGATACCATTCTATGGGTCATATACCAAGAAGAAGTACCAAAGAGAGCAACACTTCCACTTTGCAAGGAGGGGATATATCTAGGGATCAACGATGATGGGACTTGTGTCCCTATTCAGTTAAGGCTTTAGCCCTTTCTACCAGAATAAGAAAACAAACTACCACCCTAGCACTTTCAAAATCTGATACTGAAGTTAATAATGCTATTTTACCCTCTGACGGAAGAAAAGAATTCTGAAATAAAGGATCAATCCAGATGCTTCTTAGGTCCTTAAACCTATGGCAATGAAAAATGACATGAGCTAAAGTCTCAACTTCTTGCAGATCGCATGAGCAAATTCTACTGGCGTAAGGCACCTGGTCTCTCCTGCCCTTTACTACTGCTGTTTCGAAAAGATTGAATCACAGGAGAGTCACCATTCTTCTTACTTTGGGATCTTTTGTCTGAAGGAGATAAGGCTCAAGCGAGCATGAGACTTTCAGTTGGCCATACAATGTGGCTATCTTACCTGTGTGTATCGCTGAGATCACGATTCACCGCCCAGTCAGACAATCGCTGTCTAATCTCATCTTTGTCTGGCTGTGGTACAGAGGGGTCGCGCGGTATGCTAAGATTCAAAATCAATTCCTTAATCCCCTTCCACCACCTGTATTGAGTTCCACCATGATGTGACCTTTGCTCGCAATAGCATTGATAGGCCAATGATGTAGGCTCTGCATGGAGTAATTTATGCCAAAAAGAAAGTGCTCTAAGCTTGGCCTGGAATTCAACTGATATGAACCCTGTTTCTAGATGGAGCATGGGCAGTGGAGTTGCTCTTGGTGCTCTCAATATACTTCTAAGGAAGTAATTTTGAGGTAACTCCCATCTAGCTGTATAGCTATAGTACCTGATTTCCGCTCCATAGAGGAGTTGGGATGAAGCCTGCGCCGTAAAGATGTTAATGGCTTGATCCAATGGAGTCACTGGAGAAGCATAATATAACTTTAGAATTCCAGATGTTGACTGCCTTGCCTTTGCGAGCCAGAGCTCTGTATTAGGTCTCAAAGTGCGTAAGGCAGAAAATACGAGTCCTAAATATGTATAAGTTAACGTCGGAGATATTTCCTGCTGGCCAATGACCCACCTATACTTTAGGTGCGATGCCCCGAAGGCGTTTTAGATTTATGTGGGTTAACTGATAAGGAATTCTGAACACAAAAAAGGTTCAAGGAGTCAAGACACTGCTGGAGTCCCTGCTTAGTCTGCGATAAAAGAATATCATCTGCATAAAGTAACGTTGAAATCGGCCTGTTCAATATCTTTGGTGGTGTAGAATGTTTAACTCCAACCAGACTGACCAGATCATTAATAAAAAGGTTAAATAACAATAGGGCCAGGAGACAGCCGTGCCTGACTCCCTGGTACATCTGGAAAGGCCTCGTGGTTCTGCCTTCTGTATCTACCCAAACTGCCGCACTTGTATCTTCAGCAGATGGATTATTACATTCAGTAAATGATGACTAATCCCCAAATTCGCAAGCTTCTGCCATAAGATTTTCCTAGAAATGGAATCAAAGGCCTTCGCCAGATCAATAAAGGCCACATACAGTTTAGCTCTCCTGATATGGACATATTTATCTATTATATGGGGTAGTAGAAAGCAGTTATCTGCGGTTGCCCTTCTTGGCTGAAAGCTCGACTGCTGCTCTGCTAAAAGGAAATGCGAATAGACCCACCCTTCCAAGGAAGTGAGCAGGACTCTAGAATATAGCTTGCTCATGACAGAAAGGAGACTAATGGGCCTATAGCAAGCAGGATCCTTTGGGTCTCCCTTTTAGAAAATCGGAACAATAATCGCCAAGGACCAAGACATCGGAATTATTTGGCTGGTATTTACGACTGTGAAGTACTTTGCCAGAACGGGGATCCACCAGCCCATGTTATCCTTAAAAAAATTCAGGCAGTAAACCATCTGCACCTGGAGTTTTACCTGGTCGGAGTTTATTAATATATTCACACACACCTCTCTCTCTCTCTCTCTCTCTCACTAACCGAGTAAATGGGTCTGCATTATCAGCAGAAGCTAAATCTGCAGGAGGAAAAGAAACTCCAGAATTAACCTCCGCATGAGTACCCTGGTATAAGCCCTTGTAGAAGGAGATGCACTGTTCTTCTTTGATTCGGGCATGTCTAGGGGATCTCCTCCTCCGTTGCCAAA
Organism: Sphenodon punctatus; assembly: GCA_003113815.1. Lineage (NCBI taxonomy): Eukaryota > Metazoa > Chordata > Lepidosauria > Sphenodontia > Sphenodontidae > Sphenodon > Sphenodon punctatus. The sequence continues at coordinate 126,662 of QEPC01007226.1, forward strand.
GATTGATTAATTTCCAGAATTTACTTGTATCCCTGGTGCTGGCCGCTACCGCAAGCTCTGCCCAGATTTGAGCTGATCTGGCAAGTCTCTTAGTCCGTAGAAGCCTATAATACTCCCTCCTTTTGGTGACGAATAATTTCCAGTCACTAGGCAAGTGGTACCTACTCCAATCTCCTTATTTTAAGCAAGTCACCTTTAGCATTTTTACATTCACGGTCATACCAGATGTTATTAGGTCTATGCTGGTGATGAGAAAAGTGCCTAGAAGACTTCCTAGTAATATGTGGGATCAAACGATCAAGAACAGACTGAAGTAGCATATAGACTTCTGCATAATCATCAGCTGCTAAAAGAGACTCGTAGCTCCAAGAAGTCAGGGGAGTGGAGTAATAGTGTCACCCGGCTTGAGACTGCTGGGGTCCATTTAAGTGGGAGATGGATATAGGGAGCAGTTGGGCCAGATTGAACAAAATCATCTCGCGAGGACAGAATTTCAAGTTCCAGGTAAAGCGGGAAATGATTCCCTTCCGATCTTACTAAAACCGCAAAATCTTTGACAAGCGGAAAATCAAATGGAGAAACCATCGCATAATCTATTAAACTGGCTCCAAGAATGGAGTCTTATGTAAACTGGCCAAAAGGGTGCGATATGGATCTACCATTTAGAACCAATAAGCCCTGGTTGAGTATAAACTACACCAGCTTTCCCCCATGGCTATTCTGAAAAGTATCCATAGATGCACGTGTGGGAATCTAGGAATGACTGTAAGTGAGACTCAACCACATCAACCGTGTGATCACCTATTCTGGCATTAAAGTCACCCATGATAATTAACGTAGCGTTTATATAGTCCTGAGATAACTGATCTAAAAGGTCACTTAACTGCTCCCAGCATGTTGACAGATAATGAGAGGCTTCAGTGTGAACATAAACATTGACAATTAACAAACTGCCAAATTCCAAAGATATAACCTGAAGGACCAGACAGTTCCTCACCTTAACAGGGATTTGTCTAAGGGTAGCCTGTACCCTGGTGGCAATAAGGGTTATTACTCCCCTGGAGAGGTGGCCTTTGGATGCCTCTTTAATTCCAGGGGCAGCAAAAAACTGAAACCCCTCAAAATAAAGTGAGTCCTCCTTGTTCTGCGCTACCCACAATTCTTGGAGACATAGGATACCAAAATTTCCCAAGAAATCCAGCCAATCTCTATCTAATAGTTTAGACTTAACTCCTTCGATATTCCATTATAGGCAGCACGTATTTGGAGATCGTAGCTTTCATGTGGAAACGAACAAACTAGATTTAGATGAAATTTCCATTCCATCTAAACAAAGAGGAGAAGTTGGGTGGATTGTAAGTTCTCCGCTGTCCTGCAATACAGAATCAGCAGCCTGACAAGTGAGAACAGGATGAGCGATTGCGAGTATCTGCTCTGTGTCAAATCCCTGTACAAGCCTCTTACTGACTTGAGTAGGAGATCATACTTGGATTGGAGGGGAGTAGGTAATCCTGAATTTTATGCCGTGCCTGGGGTTTCCATCTTTCCAAAGGGAGAATTCAGGGTCGTGCTTATTTGTATACATTTATACCTGTCCCTCCTTCCCCACCCCCCTTTCTTTTTTGGTACAAGTGTATTAGAGGTGGGTTTGCTCATTGTGTAAATTAAATAACCTTGTTGGTTTTTAAAAAGCAAACTAGAAAAGTGAAATAAATCATATAATCACCTCCTCCTTGCATAAGACAGACTTGAACTATTTGACCGTCAGACTTTCTGTACAAGTTCCACCACTGCTAAGAGCAACTGCCCGTCTCCCTTTAATTCAGCCACTAGAGAAGGTTCATTTTCTCCACTAAGTTAAAGAGCTGTTTGCTAGAGAGCTGTGGCAAAGTTAACTCATAGTTCTTTACCTTGTATAGTAGTTCCTCAGTTGAAAGGATAAAGGATGAGTTGTGTAGTAATGCTTCTGTTATCAGTGGAAGTGGGCTCCAACCATGTGATCTTCTGTGTCTGAAATAAGGTAACATTCATTGGGACTGTTCTTGCCTCTTTTGGCTAATGCTTCTATCTCTTGCTTTCTTCTTGCATCCTTTCTGCCCCATCCCTGGAATTCTGCAAAATATAACTAGCCAAATGAAATATGGATTCCAGCCTTCTTCCCTGAAAGAGTTCTAATGTTGTTGTCATTTTAACCCCTTTTAAAACTCTCTTCCACAGATTCGTCGAAGGCGCCTTGCTCGGCTTGCTGGTGGGCCATCTTCCCAGCCTACGACCCCGCTTACCTCTCCACAGAGAGAGAATCCACCAGGACCGCCTGTAGTAGCGCCAGCACCAGGTCCATCTCATAACCTTGGTCTCAGCGTTCACAGCATGACCCCAGCTACCTCTCCAATTGGTGCATCAGGTAGGTTGCACCATGGTCATTCAAATATTTTGCAGTGTCGGTAATGGTGATAAGAGTTTCGTCTCACTTCTTTAAACCTAGGGGACAACTTAGTGTTGTTTCTGGTATAATTTAGGAAGAGGTGCTTCTAATCTTTAATGTGTTATATATTTAAGGATCCCCGATCTGAAAAATATATAGAACGGATGAGGTAAGTGTCCCACAGTACTTGTATTTCCTGTTTGCAGTCAATAAAAGAGAGAGCCTTCTTGTCTGACTACTTCGTAGGGGTAGAAATTGGTGAAGTTTATACATACATACGCATGTGCTTTTCATTTTTAAGTTAAAATCTCTTGTATATGTAATGCAGATGGTGGCTGATAATGCTTACACCTTCACAACATTTTGAACAAGAAGGATACATTTAAAAAGCAGATGGAAAAGGAAATCCTTTACATGATTCAGTGCTGGTTTTATTGGTCTTTTTCTAGATGGACTTGGACTTTGGGATTAAATGTTCACCTTTGTTTCAGATGCTGAATTTCTATTCCATGTATAGTGTGTACAGATCCTGCAAACATTTCTCACCTTTACAGTAAATAAACAAAGCCAAACACAAAAACACCTATTTCTAATACTCGTGGAAGGTCAGGGAAGAGCCAACTTGCATAGGGCTCTAGTAAGTTCATGTCAGGCATCTGAAAAGGTGGCAAGTGAGTCAGAAAGACTTTCTGGTCTTTGTCTATTTTTAACAGTAGGTGGGAATGGAAAGTGGAATTGTATTTAAGAGAATTAAAACTGAAATTATTAAATCTTTTGTCTAGTTTATTTGGGCTTTGGCTAAATTTATTTGTCCTAAGTCAATGTATGTTTGAAACCCAGAATAATTTGCCACATTTCCCTAATATTCTGAATTGCACCTGCATTCTCAAACTCCATGTTCATATTTTTATGAAATGCAGTCGCCCCCCGAAATTTTTGTAACTTCTCAAACATTACGAAGTAAAAGGGAAAGATTCTTTGTAAACTTCAGAGCTATACTAGAAAGATATTAAGTATTTTTTTAGGGGTATGGGTGGTTACCTGCGAAAAGTGTGTGGAGTGTTTGATATATTATTATTATTATTATTATTAGCTTTTATATAAAGCCAGCGATGTACCTGGTGCTTTACAGAGATTGCATACTTTGGAATATTAATTTACATCAACCTCTGCGTCTGGAAACATCCTTGTATGTTTTGTTATGTGCTGTCCTACTTCAGGATTGGCTAAGACTCAGACTCCATGTTATAGTGTTCACTTTTTTGCTTCATTTCTTAGCTGCTGTTAGTTTTCCCACCTCCAGTCTAGAAAGAGAGCAGTAGTTAAAAGCAATTCCTGAGGAAAGCTTTAGTTGTAATTCAATGCTGCATATTGGCCTCATGATTAAGAGAAGTAACAAGAAATAGTGTTTTCTTATAAGTGCAGAATCTAGTTAATTTTTTTACATGGAGAAAGCTGTCTGGCAATCAATCACTGGTCTTTTCTAGACAGGAGGTGCATGTGCTGTTCCTTTTTTTTTTTTCTACAAGCAGAAAATCACTATTTAAAGTACAGTAGTCCATTTTATCATAGCACTAATTTTGGAAACAATTGAGAGGTTTTTTGTACCAAATTTATTGAAAGATTCTATTTTTGGCATGTGCTATAAATTAGAAAATAGGAGAAGTGATAGCGATGTTAATTTTCAATGCTGAGCATCTGCTGTGTGCGCTCAGTGTTGGCAAAGACACTGTTGAAGCCACACAGTTAGGAGTCCCTTTTGAAAACTACACTGAAATGACTGCAGAGGATTTAATTTTTTTTAGACAGGAACAGAGCAGATGCAGCAGAATGCCTTGTAAGTGTCCCCTTTTGTGAGGAGTTGTATGCACTTAAAAGGTTTGGAGTACTGGAATCATTTGGTGGGAAGCATTGTTGTTTATGGCCCTGCTTGGAAAGCATATTTAGAGACCCAGAAGTAATAAACTGTGAGAGAGAATTGTATACACCATATGTGGTCGTTCAAATGCTACTGTATATAGTTCTTCCATTTAGTAGCTTTTTTTTTTTTTTTTTACTTTAAATTATGAAAGTCAAATTTTCATAAAAGGTTTAATTCTGCACAGCACAGGTGCAAAGTGTCAACCAATAAGCTCAGGACAAAGTGAAAAGGAGCACAAGAATTCAGGGGACCCCAAAATAAGAGTGTCCTAGTCTGGCTGCCATGTTATTTCTGTCTGCAGTAAGGATTTATTTTATTTATTTATTTATTTATTTATTTATTTAAATTTATATGCTGCCCTACCCAGAGACTCAAGGCAGCTCACAAACAGTAAAATAAATAAAACACATGCAAAAATACCCATAACCCCCAAACCGCCCACAAAACTGACCCAATATCCCAATTCCACACAGGCCTATCCTCGCCTGCCAAGTGCTTTTTCAAACAAAAATATTACACCGCCTCCGAAAGACGCTCGGGCTCAAATGACCCTCCAGGGGAAGGGAGTTCCATAACATAGGGGCAGCAATTGAGAACATCTCCATGCGAGCTCTTGTCTTACAGACAAGGCTAACGAATGGTACTCACAGGAGGGTGCTCCTGGCCAACAAAGAGCATAAATGCACCTCAGTGGCTTGCTGACAGTTAAAACTAATTTTTCTTCTCCTTAATCATCCCCATTCTATGCCCTCACGTCCGGTTATTTGGACACAGGGAGCGATCTCCCTCTTGGCCAGTAGGAGGCAGCAACAACTTTCAACTGGGCATGTGCAGGGAGAGCGCGCCCTCGCTTCCCTAGTTGAAAGTCTGGCTCTGGACCGGTAGGAGCTTCAGCAGGGTGCTCTGCACCCGACATGACTTTCGAGCCCCTTACTCCTTCTGATGGGGGGGGGGGTGTGTCCTTCAGTTTAGCCCGCACTTCGGGGATATCCTCCCCAATCTTCAAGCGCCCAGTGCTGTCACCGGCTGAGCGGTTCCCACTCCAACACCTTCCCCCTGGATCGGCTCTCGAGCACAGACCGGGGCAGAGCAGGCGCTGGGGTTCGGCCCACTGGGTACGCCCTCCCGCTCCGGGCTGCCTTCTGATGGCTGAGACGGTCAAGATCCGCAGGGCTGCGGCCCTCCGTACCCACTGTGCAGTGAGAGGGCCCCACAGCGGCACCTGGCAAAAGCGAAACCGCTCCTATCCCCCCGCCCAGATCCAGGCCATGGCTGGCATACAACACAAGGAACCTTGCAGCCTCTCAGAAGTGGAAGAGGACAGCGAGGAGGCAGCTTCTTCTGCCTCCCTGCAAGTAAGAGGGGCCCCTGCCATTGACCCCATCCAGCAGCTTCAGCTGGATGCCCTTAAATCCTATGATGGGAGTGCTGGCCCATATAGAGAGGAACCAGACCCGGGCACGACACTCCCGCAAGCGCACCTGCCCCTTCTCCCCCTCCCCAAGGCCTTTTTCAAGGGAACATCCAAGTCTGTGGGGAAGGGCAAGCAAAGTAGCAAGCACAAGCCCTCATAGAAGTGATCCCGTAGGGATCTTATCGGCTCCTCCTCAGAGGAAGACTATGTAGGCTCTCCCCCCAGCGAAGAGGGAGAACTGCCGCCCAAGGAGGAGTCCAACCCCGACTTCCCCCCCCTTCCCCCAAGAAACGCAGTAGAGCCAGTAAAACCAGAACTCCCCAAGTAGTAGAGGCTACTTCAGAAGAGCATTTGGTCTCGGTTTCCTCGAATCCCTCACCCCCAGTCCTCGCATGGAGAGCCTCCTGAGTGGGAGGACATCCTGTCTAAGGGGCACAAGGAACTAGGCAGGGAACTACCCTCGGACCAGGGCCCAAAGCTCCTCAGGCGAGCAGAAAGGGTCCTCAGAATCACCCCCAAAGTCCCTAAGAAGAGGGACTCCGACTCTTTCTCAGAGGAAGAGGACTCGGATAGGGACTATATTCTGAAATTGGACTGCAGCTCTAGAGGCGCCACCCTAGACAGGGCATTTGGAAAAAATTATAAAGGCACAATGGAAACAACCCACCAAATCCTCCAAGCTATCCAGTGTGCAGCAGTCCCTTTTATTCCTTCTCCAAACACAGTGACCTTCTCTTCAGGCTACCGCAGGTCGATGCGGCAGCTGCCTCCCTGGCTCGACAGTCCGTATTCCCCTCTGAAGGGGACCTCCTCCCCAAGGACTCCACAGACAAGGGGGTAGAGGTTGGACTTAGGAAGAGCTACGAGGCCCTGACTAACGTGCTCCAGATGGCCACTACTGCCTCCTATGTATCCAGAACCATTATGAAGTGGTTTAAGCTGGGTAAGGACCCCGACATCTCTATCGCCCTATCCCGTAAGCTAGCCACTAATGTCACCCTGGCACATGCCTTCTTAATAGATTCTTCCATGGACATAGTCACCTGGGCTGCCAAGGTCATGGCGGCCAATGTTACGGCCAGACACAGGCTGTGGCTCCGCTCCTGGCGGGCGGACCCTCACGCAAAGAATCTCCTGGTCAACAGCACATTCAAGGGGGGCAAGCTATTTGGCTCTGCCTTGGGTAAGGCCGAGGCATCAAATAAAGAAAGGAAGCACTCTCTTAACCAGGTCCAGTCCTTTAAAAGTTTCTTTCGCCCCTTTCACCGCTTCTCTCAGGGACCCAGACGAGGTCAGTCTTCAGGCAACTCCTGGAACTTTCCAGCACGTGCCAGAGGACATCAGGGACGCGGGGCACAGCCCCACGAATTCCTGAGACAACCTCCGTACCCCCAGTGCTCCGGATCCCCCTCCCGCAAACAGGATTCCTGACTGCTTTGGACCTTCCTGCCTGGCCTCCACCCGGCTGGGTGCACAACTACTTCAGTTTGCACACAGGTGGGAGCAGGCAACCACAGACGCTTGGGTGTTATAAACAGTGACGAGGGGCTACTCGATAGAATTCAAATACAGACCAAGGGACTTCCTCTGGGTATCCCCTCGCTCGCGCATCCCCTCCAAACACACAGTGATGTGCAGCGAATTAAACAGACTACAACAGATGGGGGCCATAGAAAGAGTACCTTGGCACGAAAAGGGAAGGGGTCTCTACTCCATTCTCTTTTTAGTGCAGAAGAAGACCGGGGAGTGGAGAGGAGTCCTCGACTTAAAGTGCCTAAACAGGGCACTCAGAGCGCAACGATTCAAGATGGAGACCTTGGCCTCCATTTCCCTTTCGAAGAGCGACTGGTTAGCCTCATTGGACCTCAAGGACACCTATCTCCACATCCCCATCCTACCAGCCCACAGACGATGGCTGCACGTCTGCTACGAGGGCCGACACTGGCAATATCAAGCCATTCCCTTCAGCCTTGGCACGGCTCCTCAGACATTTACCAAGGTCCTCATCCCTCTCATCACAAACTTTCGCTTGGAGGGAATAGCCATATTCCCTTACCTGGACAACCTGCTCATCCGGGCCCCGTCACAACAACTCGCCCGGCTCCACCTCCATCAGCTATCTGGAGCACCATGGGTTCCTGATCAACCGAGACAAGAGTCCCCTCACTCCCACACGATGGCTAGAGCATCTGGGAGTGATTATCGACACCTTCCAAGACAGAGTATTCATCCCACCACAGCATCAGAACAAGATCCTGAAGTTTGTCAAGTTGGTACGAGCGCAACCTCAATCCCTAACACTTTCTCTAGACAGTTAGCAGCGCTAGACAGTACCCATGGGGCTTTTTCAAGGCTCCGCCTGTCAGGTCACCCCCATATCAGGCAGTTTTTAAAGGCCACCCACCGCATTTCCCTGCCCATTGTCCATAGGTTTCCCTCCTGGAACCTCAATGTGGTTCTCCGGGCCCTCACAGCAGCTCCTCGCCACGAGGTCTCTTTCTACTTCCTATTCCTCAAGGTAGCCTTTCTCATCGCCATCACCTCCACCAGAAGGATTTTGGAGATTGGGGCCCTTTCCGTGGATCTATCCTTATGCACCTTCCGTAGGGAATCGGTCATCTTACGATTGGACCCTTCCTTCCTACCTAAGGTATCCTCACTTTTCCACCTCTTGCAGGAAGTGATCCTCCCTTCCTTCTGCCCTTGCCACCGCCTAGAAAAATTATGGCATACTCTAGACGTATGCCATGCTCTTAAAATATACATAGAGCGCACTGAGCCCTTTCGATGCACCTCCTGTCTCCCAGTCAGCTACCATCCTCGTTCAAAAGGCGAGAGGGCTTCCAAGGCAGTCATTGCCAGATGGATATCGGCCTGTATCGCGGATGCGTATAGAGCCGCAGGCCTACTGCTCCCTACTAGGATTTGGGCCCACTCCACACGTGGGGCTGCCACCAATTGGGTCTTCAGGTCCCAGGCCCCCCTTGGTGAGATATGCAAGGCGGCTACTTGGAAAAGCCTGCATACTTTCACCAAGCACTACAAAATTGATCCGTTTGAGTGTGCCGAGGCCTCCTTCGGCTGGCGAATTTTGCAGGGTGTCCTGGGTTCTCCTTAGGCATCTCTGTTCCTCCCTTTGCTGAATATATATTACTGCTCTGTTACCTCCGTGTGTCTGAATAACCAGACGAGAGGGCATAGAAGGGACAATTGGGTTCCTTACCTTGGGAATTGCCCTTCTATGTCCCGTGAGGGAGGTTATTTGGCCCACCCGGGAACTGCTGTACTGCTCCGTTAGGGTTCCTGGGGGGCTAGATTTGTTGCACCCTCTTCAGGCGTGGTTCGTTATGGCTTTTTTTTCTTCCCTGTAGTTTGGGAGAGGCTGTGTTTTTTCTCTTTTGTTACAATTGTTATCCAGTACCTACAGCTGTGGAACACCTGGGAAAGCGAGGGTCTGCTCTCCCTGTTCATGCCCAGTTGAAAGTTGTTTCTGCCTCCTACTGGCCAAGTGGGAGATTGCTCCCTGCATCCGAATAACCTCCCTCAAGGGACATAGAAGGGCAATTCCCAAGGTAAGGAACCCAGTTGTCCCTTTTCTGCTCTTTTTGCTCTTGACTTACATGTGGTAGAGCAGGTGCATATTGGGTTACTGTATACATTATTATGGTGGAGCAATAGCAGTTTAGACTTTGCCTAAGAAGATACTCAGTTAAAGAAGGGAAAGTTATTTTTAAAATGTCTCTGTGTGCATACAAGACATTGAGAAACTCAACATTATTTTAAGATTTGGAATGAGCATTAACTTTTGATATAGATTATTTAGGTGTTGTGCTGGCTTCTTCAGAAAATCAATTTTGCCTTCAACATTTGCACTTAAAATTTTAGGTGGGAACATCAGATTTGTGTAATAATTTTGAGGGGGGTTGTTGGAGTATTGTCTTCACATTTCAAGTGGAGCAAAGGAAAGCCATAAAAGGAGCTCCCTGACCTTAGAAAAAACTATAGCTTGTAGATTTGGGGTGAAAAGGCATTTTTGAGTTATTGAACTTTTATCCCATCAATGCCAAATGCAGCATAACAACACTCAATTTATGTCAGTCCAGTTACTAGTTAAATAAATTGCAGGAAGCAGGGGCAATTTATATGAGGAGGAATGTTAACATAGTGGAGTGAGCTGCATTATGGAACTGACAATGCAAGTGCCACAAAAGCACTATAGAAAAGAGATTTTAGCTGCCTAAGCAGCAGTACAGTTACAATGACATTGCTTAGTGGGAGCTCACTGCAGATTTGATAACGGACATTGGAAAGAAGTTTTGAGGCAAGATGGATTGCTTTGTCTTCCCCACATAACAGCACATGAAGTAGACCATTGTAATGTGTCTTGTGGAAGGAGGCCTGGGGGGATATTGCATGTTTCTATAGCAGCATAGGAAAAATGTGATTAACACCTTGTATGTGTGTACACACACCACAGTTATGTTTAATGTTAGTTAAGGCTCTTCTTCTTCGTTTTCGCTGTTTCAAACACCAATAGCTTGGAAAAAGCACCAGTTATGATGGAACCGTTTCCTCCTCTTTGAAACTGCTTTACGATCTTTTCCCCTGCCCTCTCCACAAACATACCAAAATGTAAAAGAAAACCCCAAAGTCTAAACACAGGCTGCAAGAACCTCTCAGAATTTCAGCTGCTTTCCCTCATTTTGCATTATTATTATTTATATAGCACAAGCAGTGTGTCTGGCCGTGTACAATCAATAGTTATAGCCAGGTTCCTACCTCACGGGGCTTACAATCTAAGAGAGACAAGAGAGAGGTGAACATCAGGAAAGACAAGGATGTATCCATGAGGTTGAGAAGTTGCAGATGCACGTGCTTAGCTTTATATCAAATCAAATCGGGTTTATTTACATGGCCGTTGGTCATTGCATAAAAAGCAATTACAATAAAGACATGTTAAAAAGGGGGGAAAAGAGGAAAAGATAAATCAAAGGACAATAATAACGTATATAAAACCTAACTCGGACTACAATAAATAAACAAGTACAATCTAAACAAAAATCGAAGACACTCAAATTTAAGCTTGCTTGTAATTAACAACAGACGATAGTACAATACAGAAACTTTCTGAACAGAGGTGTTATGATTCTGCACCACAGATACATATGGGTTTAAAGTCCAGGAAAGTATGTCTCAAATTAAAAGCTAACCTCAGGAATTTTGCAACTGTGTTGGTAATCGCAACATCAGTGTCACTCAAAGCTATCCTCAATAGAGCAATGGAATTTCTACCTGGAAATGTATTAAACAAAGAAAAAAGATACTCTGTTGTAAGAGAGTCATATAAATGACATTCAAATAGTATATGATGGGTAGATTCAGTGGACTGTTGCTCAAAAGGGCACAGTCGGTCGCTATAGGGAATACAACCAAACCAGCCGTCCAGCACTTTGGAAGGAAGAGCGTTTAGACAAGCAGCTAGAAATAAATACTTCTCTCTGAAAGGAAGAGATGAAGCCAGATATGGAGCAGTTTTTACCAGGGGCTGGAACCCAAAAGCTGGAACCATCCATATGGGGAGAGCTGTCAACCTTGGCCAGCTCCTCCTGTCTGGCTATATCGTTTAATGTCGTTGAGATCTCAGCCCAAGCTATTCTTAAATCCTTATTTTCAAAATATACCTGCAAAAACCCTAGGTAGTGCAAGTGTCTATCTACTGCTTTTAACCATTGGCCTCTGTATGAGTCCTTAAGGAAAGATTGTACCAAGCCCACGTTAGAAATCTTGAATGTGCTTAGCTTAGTTACAGGAAACTAACTTGGGTACTAACTAAGTGGGAAGAAATTCTCAGTAATGGGGTGGTGGGAAGAGGAAGCATTTTCGTTCATGATGAGTTAGGGAAAGCCTGAAGGAAGAGGTAGGTTTTCAGGAGGGATTTTAAAATTGGGAGGGCTGGAGCAGAAAGAATGTATCCAGGGAGAGAGTTCCAGGCGTGGGGAGCAGCAAGAAAGAAAGGTCGAAGATGCTTAGAGGAGCAAGGGGGTCATGAGCAGGTAAGGGTAGGGGCAGAGGAGGAGCAAAGCTCCCAGGCAGGGAGCATACAAGAGTGGAGAGGGATGGGGGAGCAAGGCCATGAAGAGCCTTGAAGGCGAAGACTAGGAGTTCATTTTGAATGTGTTCACATAAAAGGAGCCAGTGTAAGGCGGAGAGGAGGGGATGAACGTGGCTAATCCAATGGGCAAGGTGGATGACTTTGACCACAGAGCTTTGAACAGAGATGAGGGGGCGCGAGGTCAGAGCAGGGGAGACCAGTAAGGAGGAAGTTAAAGTAGGCAAGGTGAGAGATGACTAGGGTTTTTGCGGTGGAAACAGTAAAGCAGGGCTGGATTTTAGCCGTCTTATACAGAGTGATGTGACCAGATTTAGCAACAGCCTGAACCTGAGGCGTAAAGGAGTGGGAGGGGTCAAAGATGAATTCCATGCTATGTGCCTGAGGGACAGGCTGGATGGTGACACCCTCAGTGGAAATTCAGAGAGAAGTAGGAGGGGAATGTTTTTTGGGGGGAAGACGAGGAGTTGGTGGTGAGGCATTCAAGCAGAGATGTCAGAGAGACAGTTAGTGATACAAGACTGGATGGAGGGGGAAAGCGCAGGAGTGGAAAGATAGAATTGCATGTCGTCAGTATACAGGTGATACTGGAAGCTGTGAGATTCAATGAGTTTATCTAGGGAGAGTGTGTAAAGGGAGAAGAGAAGAAGGCCCAGGACCGAGCATTGGGGAACTCCCACAGAGGGGAAGTGACGTAGAGGAGGTACCAACTAGAGAAACGCTGAAGCGGTTCAAGAAGCCTGATTTGAAGGGGGTTAAGGGAAGAATTAGAAGAGAGGAAATCAAGACTGTATATGTAGACAACCCACTCCAGGAACTTGGAGGCCAAAGGGTAGGAGCAAAATGGGGCACTAGCTGGAAGGGTCGGAGGGGTCAAGAGTGGCTACCTTAAGGATAAGGGAGACAGTGACATGTTTGAAAGCCGATGGAAATGACCCAGTAGAGAGGGAGAGATTTGATGATGATCGGCAGAGAAGGCGCAGTGGTGGGAGCAATCGCTGTTAGGAGGCAGGACGAGATGGGATCAAGGGGGCAGGTGGAGGGGCTGGATGAGGAGAGGAGGTGGGTGACTTTATCAAGGGAAGTTAGGGAGAGGGAGAAGAGAGGCCAGGAGAGGGAATAGCGGGGAGGAAGAGGGTTGAGAAGCAATAGCAAGGCGGAGTTTATCAGTGTTACTGAAAAAGGAGAGAAGATCCCGTGCAGAGAGAGAGAGAGAGAGAGAGAGAGAGAGAGAAGGGTGGGGTGGATGGCGGCGGGACAGGGAGGCTTCAGAAGGGAAGCAGATGTTGAGAAGAGACGGCAGGGGTTGCGGGAATGAGATTTGATTAATGTGGAGTAATAACGATCTTTGGCCAAGGAAAGGGCATCGTTAAATGCAGAGAAAGTATTTGTATGACTTGTCTTTGCAAGGAGCTTGAATGTGTGATGAAGTGTACACTACGGTAGTGCAGTATGTACTTTGCATCAGTGCAGTATGTAAGGGGCTTGCATAGCTATCAGTGTAGCTATACTAGTGCAAATTTTCTTAAATTAGGCAAACCCTCCATCTTGCTATTGCTCAGCATGCAGGACTGCACTTTCTGCTAATCCTTGCTTGAATTGGCTGTTAGCCAGTGCTTGTGCTACATTGCAGCAAACTTGTGCCTCTTGCAAGGACTTGCAGGATCAAAGCTAAACTTAAACCATAAGCATGTGAGGAATCAATGCCTCCACTTCCTGTAGGGTGGTGGGGTTTTTGGCTTGTTTTGGGGTTTTTTTTTCAGGGTCATTCTTAAGGTTGAATCTTTCACAGTCATCCAATATTGGCAAAAGGACATTTTGGCAATATCTAACTTGCTGGCTGTGCGTTGTTTTTTCAGTGACTGCTTCTGTGGCCAAGAATGCTGCTAGAAATGGCACACTATGTCACTCATAGCTGCATGGCAGATTGCTAACATGTGTTTAGCACATTCCTTTGCTTTTGTTCACAGCATTTGAAGCAACCATATAAATTGTCAGGCGTGGATTACATGTTTGTTCTGTGAGTTTAACCATAGCACACCTTGTAGCAGTCTTGAGCTTTTTCAGCCACAGATCTATGATGCTTTGTTAATTTGTTTGTCTAGCCTGCATTTCTAGCGTTCATGCTAATTAATAATACTTTGCGCATCTGTCATGTCATTCATTGGAAGATCTACTAATTAACCAGTACTCGTGATAGCAGCATGAGGTGGCAATGTTTAAAACCCATTTTCACAGATGGAGATTATAATCAGCAGAGAGAAGAATAGAATCCAGGAGTCTTGGGTTTTGGTCCTGTATTTCCTTGCCATTTGTCTGACTTGCCATTTGATTCAGCAGTAAAAGTTGTTGTACATGTAACTCATTTTCTTGAGATGGAGGTTTGCTTTCTCCCTTGTTCTCATCCCCACGGAAAGTGGTTAAGATTACCCCCTTTTTACAAGAAGTCACCCCTTTCTCAAGGCTCATTTGAAGGCCATAATCGTCTTGCCCAAGCATGATTTGGGCAAACTGTTTAAGCACGGCTTTCTGACTGGCAGGTGATGGCTTGAAAAAGATAAGCACTATTCCAGCCGTATAAACTTAGGGGACTAGCACCTCCTGGGTGTTCCAATATTGTTCTGCTTAACAAATTACTTCTCTCCAATCCTCCTTACTGTTCTCAGTTTTCCAACTACCCAGCAGCTTTCTGCTTCTCTGTTGTACTTCTTCTTAACCAAGGTTTGGCAGACTTGGCCTCATGGTCTCTGTTATTTTGGTTGTGCAATGTGTGTGAAGATGTGCCATTCCTTCTTCTTGTGTGAATAGGATCAGCCTTAGGAGCCTATCCACTGTTCCCTGAGACTCTTGGCCCTGGTCCTTGTGTCCCTCAATTGTATCTCACCAACTGAGTTCTGTTATCCCCACTTCCTGTAGTCAGGATCATCACTGATGCCTCCTTGTGGAAATGGGGAGCTTTCTGGTAAGATGTGTGGTCAAAAGAGGAGAAATAACTGGAGCAGAAAGCTATTAACAATGTTCTACGACACTTGATTTTACTGTCCTTTCCTCCTTTTGAGACCCAGTTAGAAAACCAAACTTCTGTCACCTATATCTGCCACGAAGAGAAGGGAAAATCTGAGCTGCTCTCTTCAGATGGAATTAATCTAGAATCCTGATCTTGACAGAGAATGGAGTCTCTCCCATCCTTCAATCTGTGTCAAGGGTAAGCTTCATGTGGAAGGAGGCTGGTGCTTCCACCTCTCTGGGAAATGTAAGCCGAGTTCTCTGTTCTCAATCACATCTTCCTTACTTGGGGCACCCAGTCAATAGACTTGTTTGCCTGTTAGCAACAGGAAGTTAGACTGGTATGCCAGACATTGGGTGAGGCATCCATGGAGAACAAATGCTGTCTTGCCCAACTGGTTTTGGCTGTTGATGTATGCCTGCTTTCATTGTTCTCTGCTTCCGAAGGACATCTGGAGGGTCTCCTCTGACAGAAAACCAAGTGTGATTCTTGTTGCTCCTTACAGGCCCTGTTGATAGTGTCGGCCTGCAGATCTGAAACTGTCTGCATCTTATTAATACTTAGCACTTTTAATCTTCAAAGAGCTGCACAGATGCTAATTAATATTGAGAAGGCCTAGTCCTATTACAAATGGCCTTTGGCATGTGGATAAAGTCCCCTGTAAGAATTTAGCAACTATCAAGTTCTTTCCACATGTAGATTTTTTTTGGGGGGGTGAGGTAAGGGGCGAGGCCATCAAGGCCTCTTTCTCTCCGGAAATGGGAAGATTGGCTGAGTTTAATTATTTCCCTGTGTTTTTAAAATAGGAGAGAGATATGTGATGACTACCACTGATAACCGGAACTTGTCTAGAAGGTGACTACCCAACTGTCTAAGCTGGAGAATTGGCAGACTAAAATATTTTTTGTACTATGAGCTAATAAGCCTCCACAGAGGCTTTTATAAATAAATGAAAAATGGTCATTTTAAATGCTGTGCCTAATCATCATCATAAGGATAACATGTTGGCCTTGGACCTAGGTGACTAGGGTTCAAATGCTTAGTCATAAACTCACTGGGTGACCTTGGGCTAGTTGTCATCTCTCAGCATCAATTCTGTGTTTATAAAATCTGAATAATAATGACCTACCTTACAGGGTGAATGCAAAACACTTTGAACACAGTGCTTTATTTATAGAGCCCACCCTATCGGGAGGGCTCAGGGTGAGTTATAACACAGACAAAATCCATTATAAATGTAAACTCCTTCTAAGGGCTATCCCTACCAATTGTGCCTGGCCAAATAGGAAGGTCTGAGACTTGAAAGATGCTTCGACTTTGGTAAGGTTCCAGCAGAAAGGAGCTAAAGTGCTTTGGGGCAGCCACTGAAAGATCCTCATTGCGGACTTACCTTTGTTGGAGCCAGGCTGCCATGTTCCGCACAAGCTTCAGCCTCTGAACAGTTCTAAAGGACTGCTTTCAGTGTAGTGTGCACTGCAGTATTCTAGACTTCAGGATACAAAGACATGGTTGATGATGGCTAGGTCCAACTCTGGTTTTTTTGTTTTGGTTTTTTTTATTAAAGGGGGGGTGAGCAGTTGCAACCTTCTCACCAGATGGAGTTAGTGAAAGTTGCTTCTAGCCACCGCAACTTGATGGTCCAGATGCAGCAATGAATCCAGAAGCATCTCAAGGCTATGAACATAAGTGACTAATGGAAGCTTGACCCCCACCCCCAGATCACAGGACTAACTATCCATTATCACTTCAGTCTGTTCAGGATTCAATTTTAGTTGGCTCACCTGCATCCAGCCCAACAGCAGCCATGCACAGAGTAAGCACCAAGAGTGCTCCAGCTCACCCAGATTGGATGAAAAGGATAGAGCTGTGTGTCATCAGTATGTTAATGGTGCCTCAGCCAAATCTGCATATGGTATCACCCAGTGGCCTCGGATTCACATTAAACAAGAGGGAAGACATGATGGAACCCTGTGAGACTCCGCAGGAGAGATCCCAAGGGGATGATGAGCAATCACCCATCACTACCTTCTGTGACCTTCTGATAGGAATGATTAGAACCACTCAACCAGTCTTGTAAATCCCTGCCAACTCTGGCAGTCGCATCAACAACACCTAATGGTCAACTTTATCAAAGGCCACTGAAAGATCTAATAAGGTCAAGTCATAGTTTCCCCTGTTGATTTCCTGACAAATACCTTTCAGCAGAGTCACCAAAGCAGTCTCGCTATTATACTTGGGGAAGAAAGTTGGACGGACATGGGAGAAGGAATACTCATTCATTAATTTAGCTTTATTCATGGCATCAGCTCACGCCATAGCCAGCCTTGGAAGGAATACAATAGCATCCAGGTGCTCCTGAAGCTGCAAGGCAACTACACATTCAATTAACCTTCCCTAAAAAGGGAGGTTGGAGATAAGGCAATAAGTTTATATAAATGATCTCCGGAAAATGCTTTTAAATCCCTACAAGATTGTAAGCCATAGGTAGGGACCGCGTCTTATTCTGTAAAGTGCCAGGTACACGGCTGGCGCTATACAAATGTTTATTATTATAATAATAATACAACACACCAACTTATGAAAGTGCAGTTTCCATATCAGGATATGGCTCTTGCTGTGTGTCTGGAGTTGTAGACTTAGTCTAAGGGGGCAATCTTCTACCCGTTGAAGTCAATAGCAAAACTCCCATTGACTTTAATGGTTTGTGCCCCTAAGTTCAAGTTTGAGGTGGCCATTGCACTTGCCCCTTTCGCAAGCAGCAGCTGCTTTACTTGAGCTTAGGTGACTTGAAGCCCAAGTTTACAAATTTGCCCTAGTTCCAGTGTTTGAGCTGAGTTTGTCTTAACTCATCTGCAGTTAGCCACAGAAAAGACTACACAAAGGATTAGCAGCTTTAAGCCTTCTGGTGGAAACTTCTTTTCTCCCTTTACTATATAATAGGCTCTTTCAACATGGAAAAGTGTGTTTCATAGGTCTTAATTTATTTTTTAAATTTCCATAATAAGTCGAGTTGAGATGCCAAAATTCTGTGTGTTCTTTTAAAAGAAGAAAAATCTCATGGTTTGTAAGCCTAAGTTTTGAGTTCTGCTAGTTTTTAACCTTTGAGATACACTTGGGTCACATTTTTCAAGTTGTATTTCTTAACTATGGGTGAAATGAAATGAGACACTAGTTTGCTGAAGTCCAGGTTCAGGCCACTTTCACACATTACTAGAGAGGCAGGAAACTTCTGTCAAAGCAATCGTGGCTTTGTTCTTGACTTCTTGCGGTGATAAACCCATGTGGGAATGCACTTTTCCACAAGAACAGCCATCCTTGTAAATGCTATGTTTGGGTACCTGATCCTGCGTGAGTGTTCTTGCGGGATAAAAGTGGAATAGCGTTTTCCCACATGTGCTAATTGACACGAGAACAGACCTGTGATTGCTCTGATGGAAGTTCCCCAGCCTCCCCTGTAACATGTGAAAGTGGCCTTAGTCCGTGCAGCCCCACTCAGTCCTCACTCGCATGTTTTGCAGGTCCAGTCTAATAAACAGACAGTTTCCGGCTGGCAGTGAGTGGAGAGAGGAGCAGGAAATGGTCACTCTTCCAGCGCACTAGGATTTCTGCCCATGACCTTATGGTTCTGGCATCCCTGGATGCTGGGAGGCGCTGCTCTCATCCTAATAAACAGGACGCGGATGCGTGGGCGCACACTAGCCTGGATTCACTCGCATGGTGGGCTCACATTCTCCGAGACCATGTTGTGAGTGGGGGCTGCAGGTGCGGTGGGTGTTGGATCCATGTCCAGTGAGAGTGAACATCGGGCAAACACCTAATAAATAGGCAGGTATGCCCCACCTGTTGTGGGCCAACGTGGGCTAATGTCTCGTTTGAAAACACCCTATGAAAGCTGACATTGTATAACTCCAGCAGTCAATGCTTTAGGGAAAATGCCACCTATTGCAGGACTCGTTATGAAATTGTGAGAGTTTACAATAGTGATCTCAACACAAATAGGATTCATTTTGAAGTCTAGATTTACTAGGGTGTGCACCAGATTTACTAGGGTGTGCATCATTTTGGTTTTCATTAACATTTTTGTGGGTGGTTTGTTCTTGAAAATTTCATTTTAAATTTAAATTTGTTTTAAAACAATTTTGTTTTAAAGTTTCATTTTTGTTTTCCATTTGTTTCAATGGGAAATGAATTTCTGGCTGTAACCTCTTCATTTTCCATCTGGTTTGCACAAACCTTTGACAGATCGTACCCCTCACGAAAAGGGGTCATGGCTGCCAAATATAATAAAGATTGAATAAAGGGTCCCAATTGTATAGGTGATCTAGATTTCATGGTTTGCACACATGTTTCCAGCTGTAATGTCTGTGTTCCATCCACTTTGGATGAAATTTGTACTTTTTGTACCCCACGTGCAAGGGAGTATCCCTGCCAAAGTTCAGAAAGATTGGATAAAGAGTCCTGATTTTTATAAGCAATTTAATTGTTTCATGGTTTGTATAAAAATTTCTAGCTGCAACAACTTTGTTTTTCATCCAATATGCATGACATTTGGGCAGGTTGTTCCTCTCGCTGAAGAGAACATTCCAGCAAAATATTGGAGAGATTGGATAAAGGGTCCCAATTTTATAAGCAATGTAAGTTTTTTGTGATTTTAACAGAAGTTGCAAATTTCCTTAGATCGCTTGCAGTTGTTATCTCTATTTAAAGGATAAAAAATTTACTAGATGCAGAGATCTGGTTTTTGGAGCATTTGTAGAGAGGGTGAAGACGACAGGAGGAGGTGGGCAGAGTAGAGGAGGAGCAGATTCCAGAGGCACTGGCACAGGTGTCAGTCATTGACACCCCAAAGTCTGTGGGGGCATACATGGGGGAGAGTAGGTGCAGAGTTCTGCTTTTATGAGCACTTGCAGTGAGGCTGAATACTATAGCGCGCACAGTTGTTCTTGCTCACACACCACTGAGCCGATCTAGCTATGGTGGGGGCTGTGCAGCTTGGCAGAAGCTTATATTTTCTCCCCAGTGCCCACCTTTTCAAGCCTTCCTGTTTGCACTGATTGGGTACTGGCAAGTTGGCAAGATGGGTTTGTGATGCCAATTGGCCAGCAGAAATGTCAGTTATTTATCCTAGTGCTGTGCCCACCCCAACTTCCCTACTTGTTACTGGGAAGTTGGAAGCATCTGCTTAGGCAAGAGCCAATAAGGGATTCCCTGGTGTCCACTGTCACAGTGCTGCAGGATGTGTTTGGAATGCCAATTGGCCAGCCTGAATGTGTCAATCATAATCTCTTGGTTGCTGGGCTGCTTCCCCCCTCCCACTTTGCCTTGCTGTCTGAACTCCCGGTTATGTCCTGAGACTTTCATTTTTGACCCAAATTTTTATGCCTAGTATTTGCACAACTTCTGTTAAAATCGCAAACATTCAATTGCTTATAAAATCGGAACCTTTTATCCCATCATTCTGGAATTTGGCAGGGATACTTCCTTTGGTGAGCGGTACAGTCAGTCCAAATTCCATCCATAGTGGTTTGGAAGCAAAGATGTTATGTGCACAAACCATGATGATTATAAAATTATGTCCCTTTATCCAATCTTTCTGAAATTTGTCTGGGATGATCCCATGGGTCAGGGGGTTTGGGGAAAATATCCATTTTTATTCCAAAGTTTTGGAACCATCTTTTCATATTGAAAATGAAAATGAGATTTTGATTTCATTCTCACGAAAATGAAAACAAATTGTACACATCTAAGATTTACACCATTGTTCATGAGGAGAGAATTGGTCCCAACTATATTTAACTGTTGCTACTACTTTGTCTTTCAGTGTGGACACCTAGATGCGCATATTTTGAGTAAAGTTTATGATGATGGATTTTCTTTTGGCAACTTTTTTTTTTTTTCTTTTTTAAATGTGGGAGACAAGTCTCTGTTAAAGTAGGTTGTAGTTCTGAACATGCATTGCTTTTGCTGTTTAAATTATTTCTTATGAAGCCGAAATTGGTGTCAAGCCTTTGAAATGCTTTGTAAAGGAACTACTAAAACAGTTTGTGGCAAAAATGGCATAGTCCTGGATCTGTTCTACTTCTTACCCACACACTGCTAACTTTAAACCACAGGGTTGCTACAAGCATGGAATGAGCTGCTGCAGTTTTTAGTAATAGGACTAGAGCAGACCTAGAACTGGATTATAAAAATAGGTTGTCAGTCTGGTTTTACAATTTCCACCTGATACTGTTTGGGAAATTCCTTGTAAATAACAGATGGAAAACCACACATCAGTGGAATTTGCTCCACTTTCCTTTTTAAGCAAGTGAATTTCACACGCTCTTCAGGAGCCCATGTATCCAATTCAAATTTATTTTATTTGGCATCGGCTCACACCATAGCCAAAACATTTAAATAAACACACTTAAACAACAAATAATTTAAAAATAGTGACAAAAATAAAACAATAAATAAATAAATAATACAAAATAATAATTTAAAATTACATTCAAAAGCAGCCATAATACAGTCTTTGCGCCTAAGCAGAGGGAGCCCATGTATCTCTGCACAAGTATTGTATCACAAAACTGTTAGGGTAACAATTTGGTAATTAATAATATTTTATTACTAGACTAGTCTTGAGCGAATGAATACCTTGCTCTGACCTAGTGTTGTTAGGCCAGAGTTTTAAGAGTACAGTGCACTCTAGAACAGACTGCCACATGAGCATCAATATCACAAGTGTTATATTGTGGAGTTATCTGACAGTCCAGTAGCTACTCATTCATTCATTCATTTAGCGCATATAGCACTGTATTGCAGATGACCGTAGTCCCCATTGCCTGTTTTGAGGAGGAAAAGCAACCTCCTTTCTTTGATTACAAATAATATTCCTGTTGATGCATGGATTATTATAAGTTGAGTTTCAGAGTGGAGGGAAGGTTATGGCAGAATTCAGTTTTCCTTTTTCCTTCCAGCCATACCTTCACAGGCAAGAATGGATTTGTGTGCAAGTTGTTGCTTGTGTTTTCGTTTCTGCATGGAAGATAGAAATAGTGTGTGTCAGCAAACTGGCTTTAAGTAGTTAAACCTGGCAATGATTTATTGACATTCAGTGCATCTGCTGATTGGGTCAGTCATTTTCTGCAGACAAGATTTGGAGTTGTGGCCCCCCCCAACAGCAGAGTATATATCTTTTAATTTTCTGTAGGCTTAATTTTTGAAAACTGGCTGAACTTGCAAAGCTGTAGGCAAACTTCATTTAGAGCTCTTGTATGGAGCTCTTCCACTGGTCAAACTTGGATACCTGCAGGCAATGCGCTATATATTTTGGGGACAATTGTTCTTGGTGCTCAGGATGTGGATATGGTATATCCACACATCTCCCCTTAGATACCTGAATAGAAGCAGACACACCAGGTGTAAAAGAGGGGAAATACTACTCCTTTCAGATTTGCCAACTGTTCAAAAATACACAGGCCAGAAAGTTTAAAAACCATATGAAATGTTTTTCTTTTGTTCTGTTCGTGAGTTTTTAAGCTGTAATGCAGCCATGTTTTCAGACTCTTCCCTGCAACCATGACAGGTTCAAAGTTTTTGTTGTTGTTGTTAAAGCTGAGATTCTTTGTTTTAGTAACTGACGTTTTAAAAGAGCATCTAAAATCGCATGAGTTGGCAAGACTGAATTTCTTTCTTCCACTGCCTACCATTTCTTTCAGCACTGGTGTAAATTACTGCTAACATCTCAGTTAGAGTTTTCCACAGCTTCATATATTTGTGAGGTCCCAGGAGCACATTACACAGGTGCTCCGAAGTCTGCACTGGCTCCCGATAGATTTCCGGGCACAATTCAGAGTTCTGGTTTTGACCTTTAAAGCCCTAAGCGGCCCCACATATCTGAGAGACCACCTGTCCTTCCATGCCCCACGGTGGCCCCTGCAATCGGCCAGGAGCACCTCTCTCTGGGTACCATCTGTTAGTCTTGTTCCATATGGTGAAGGGTCACAGGGAGATGTTCTTGGTTGCTGCTCTAATGTTAGGGAACTCCCTTCCCCCAGAGGTTCATTTGAGCCTGGGCATCTTCCAGAGGTGGTGTAAGACCTTTCTGTTAGGGCATTTGGCAGGCAGGGATAGGGAATATGGGGTTTGGTGGGTATTTGGGGGAGGAGTGTGAGGGGGGTTGGGGGAGGGGTTTGTGGTGGGGTTGGGGAGGGGAAAGGTTGGGGGATTGGGTTTTTTATGTTTTTTTGTGTAATTTTACATGTTTTGTAAACTGCCCTGAGACTTTTGGGAAGGGCAGGGGTAAACACTGGAATAAATAAATAAAAAATATATTACTCAAATGCATAGACAAGGAGTTGGGGAATTTGTTTAAAATAAAAATAACTTTTGGTGTGTTTTCATCAGAGATCTGAGTGCTTCTGTTGTTTATCCTTAAGAAGTCCACTCTTGAGCCCTCTAGCTGTTGACCTATCTTGCTTCTCCTCTTTGCTTCCAAGCTCCTAGAAAGAGCTGTCTGTATTTGCAGTCTTGCCTTTTCCAGTTCCTCCCTTGATCACTTTGAATCTGGCTTCTGCCCTCTCCACTTGACCAAGACTGCTTGTTTCAAAATCACTATCTACCTTCTCTTCGCTAACTTGACAGGCCTCTACTCCATTCTTGTCTTGCTCAGTCTCCCTGGTAGCTTTAACAGTCAACCATTTCCTTATCTTTGATTTACTTTGCTCCCTGGGTTTCCAGGACTCAGTTCTCAACTAGTTCTCTTCCCATCTCTCTAACTGCTCCTTTTAATGTCTCTCTTGCTGGTGCTTCCTCCATGTCCCTTCCCATCTTGGTCAGAGTTCTCCAAGGCTCTGTGTTTGGTGGTCCTCTCTTCTCCCTTTATGCCCTATCCCTGGGCAAGCTTATTGACTCTCATGGCTTCCAGTATCACCCATATGCTGATGACACTTGGCTCACTCTCCACATCCTCGCTCACTCCCTCTTCATCCAGTCTCACATCACTGACTGTGTCTTGTACATCTCTGCTTGGATGTCTTGCCATCAACTCAAACTTAATATATCCAAGACTGAACTTCCTCATCCTCCCCTTAAAACTGTCCTCTGTCTCTTCCTTTTGTTTTCATTGATGGTGTTGCCATCCTGCCTGTCCCTCATGCATGTAGACTGGTGTCCATCTTTGACTCTTCCCTCTCCTTTAAACCTCCAATCCAGTTGGTTGCTAAGGCCTGTTGTTTCTCTCTGCATAACATTGTTAAAATTCAGCTCTTCCTTACTGCTTCCAGTGCCAAAACTCTAGTTCATTCTCTAGTCATCTCTTGCTTTGACGATTACAACCTCATTCTTACTGGTCTCCCGAGCTCTTACGTTGCCCCTCACTTCTGTTCAACACTCCATTGCCAACATTATCCACCTTATCCATCACTTTCATCATGTTCAGCCCCTCTTCTCCTGCATTCACTAGCTCCCCTCTCCCTTTCTCATTCAGCACAAGCTCCACTACTCATAGCCTTGCTCCCGCCCCATCTTTCTGCACACGTTTCCTGCTACCTTCAACGTGGGAGCTTTGCTGCTCCTCTGCCACCCACTCCAGTGTGTCCCACTCCCAGAAATTTCCTTACCCCCTTCTCCTTTGCTGCCTGGAGCTTCCTCCTTGAACGCATTCACTCTGCTCCCTCCCTACAAATCTTCCTCAAAACCTACCTCTTCCATCAGGCTTTCCCTAGCTCCTCATCCTCCTAGATTGCTCACTGATGCTCCTTCTACTGTCCTATAAATTAAGGTGTCCATCTCCCATGTAGTTAAGCTAAGTACACATATCTGCAAATTCTCAACTCCATGAATGTATCCTTGTCTCTCCCTATTTTCTTCCCTCTCTTGTCTTGCCTAAATTGTAAACCCTTCGTGGCACAGAACTCTGTACAGTGCCAGGTATGTTGCTGGCACTATTTAAATAATTAATGTGTAGTAGCACCAGTCAAAGACCGGTGGGCCCTGTTTTTGTAGGCACTATGCAACACAAAACCAAGCCCCTTTATGGCTGAAATAACAGTCTACTACTCACAAGGAACACAGGTAAGAGTATGCATAGACTAGTTTCCTCTTAATGAACTGTTGTCTTATAGCCTGCCCTAGCCAGCAGCAGTATTTATGTTTTGGTGAGGGGGTGGTGTCACTTGTCCAAAAATTGTCAGGGTGATTGCTCAGGAGCTAATCCTGCAAATAAACCCTGTGGTTTTTGGTTTTTTTTGTTTGTTTTCTTTACTAGACAGCCAATTAAATGTCACATACTTAACCTAGTGTCAAATGTAAGACCATCTAAAATTCTTCCATTCCCCACTGAACCTGGTTGGGGTTCCTGTGCAGTTGCTCTGACCGAGTCCTAACCCACAGAAGGCTAATTTCAGTATCCCTTTCATGCAAGGTAAACTGACTAAAAGAGGGTCTGGGGTAAAGGGGAGCCTGCCCACCAACCACATGATTCCATCTTTCCTAGCACCTTGCAGTGCAATGTGTCCTTGCTTTGAAATGTTAAAGCTATTTAATTAAGCTGCTTTTATCTGCTTCATGTTGTTGGCAAATATTTCCTTTTGGATATGAAGAAGAATCATTGCAGAGGTTAAGTGATTTACCCATAGTTAAAAACAGATTAAATGCAAGTAGTTTTAATGCAGCCATTCCCAAACTTTTTCAGCTCATGAAAGACCTGAGACACAAAATAATCTTTGTGACTGCTGGATAACTCTGCAGATCCCGTCTTGGAAGGACCCCATCTAGAAATGCGGTACCTCCACTTGGTCTTCCAAACCCTATTTTGGGAGTCCCTATTATAATGCTTAGCCTGGAATCCTTAAGAGCTGCATTCTGGTGTAGTCCCAAGAGGAATTCCAAGGACTCCTCTAAGTAGTAATGTGGTGTCTTTTGTAGTAGTAACATTGGTTGGTGGTGTCTTCTCTTCAGGAGTAGCCCACCGAAGCCAGAGCAGTGAAGGAGTAAGTTCGCTCAGCAGCTCTCCATCAAACAGCCTTGAAACGCAATCTCAGTCTCTCTCCCGGTCCCAGAGCATGGATATTGACAGCGTGTCCTGTGAGAAAAGGTAAAAAAGAAACATTTTTATTTCCATTTCCCCACTGTGTTACTAGAGATCCTGTGTAATGCTTGGTACCATGTCCTACACTATAGAATCTACTGCTTTGTCCAGCTGAGTTCTAATGGAGTTGCTTTCTCCTAAAGCATTGTAGCACAGAGCATTGTTCTAGGCATCCTGAGTGACTAGCATCCTGATGAGCATGAGTCAATAACTTTATCAAAACAAATAGGAGGGAATGGCTGATCTTTGCATGATTAAGAAAAGTAATGTCATAGTTCTTGTATCCAAAGCACATGTAACGTGAAAGGTAGACCCCAAAGTCTAATTTTATTGACTAGTGACTGTTCTGTTGCCACACTTATGGATCTGGCTGTTCCTGTGCATCCATCCTTTCATCTAAGTTACTTTCCCATCAGATGACATTCCTTCAGTCAGCATCTTTACAAAGGACTCTCTGAGTGTGCTCCTAGGTTAATGGGCTGTCTCCCCTTTCCCACTTGCAGTATGTCCCAGGTGGATGTGGATTCAGGAATTGAAAACATGGAGGTCGATGAGACTGATCGTAGGGAGAAAAGGAGCCTGAGTGATAAGGTTGGTATGCTCCAATATTGTTCCCTTTCTGTTCAGATGTAAAAGTGATTCTATGGTCTTGTGTTACCAGGGAGTGGTTCAGGTTGTCAGGAAGTGCATACAGTTGATGAAATTTTATGTTTAAACTAGGTTACTGTTGACTTTTAATATTAAATTTACTTTACAAAGATTTTCAGTTCATTGAACCAAACCTGGTAAATCCTGTCTCTCTTAGTTGCATCAGTGAAGCAGGTGGATTCATAGGTGAGTACTTCAATGCTGAGATTACTTGATTTCTCTTTCAACTATCCTGGTTTCTCTTATACCACCAATGTGTTAAATTTGGAGGTATTTCTCTATATGGAATCATCCTTGCAAAGGATGTATCTGAAGCTGGAGCAGGAAGGGTAGGGCAAGAGAGAATAGCAGAAGTGATGTAGGGTATGTGTTCTTACTGCCCTGTTTTGCATTGGCTTCCTCAGTGCAGTAGAAATAATCAGCGCTCAAGCGTCACAGTATACTATTTAGTCTCTTCTCCATGCTCCTTTGTCGAACTTTCTCTAAATAAAATTCTACTACCTGAAAAAATCTATAGAAAGCAACCAGGTCGTCTCAGAAATGACCTTCTGCGTCATAGGTTTTTACTTACCTACCTGACTAAAAACATAATCCAGTTATATCAAACATACATAACCAGCAATCAACAGGGTGTCTACCTGTAACATTACACCTGTAAGTGTATTCTATCATAGCAGGTAGTAGAATTGAAAGCTAGAACTGGGATATGAATAAGGAACAGTTCTCAGTCTGGATGTAATCCTTGCCTTGCATCTCTTTCATACTCCATGTAATGAAGAAGTCCATATCGTCTCCTTTCAGCTCAGCCAGAGTTTTCTCCATTGGAGCAATGTGCCATGTGCGGGCTACCCATTCTTCCTTGAAGGGTCACTCAGTCCCTTCCAGTTCCTCGCTATCTAGTATCATGTCCTGACACGTATCTTGATAAAATTTGACAAGAGGTAACTCGGGATAAAGCCCCAGAAGCACTATTTCAGGGAGAAAAAGAAAGGTTAACCTTTTGGCCTCTTTAATTTGAGCCCCGATCCATCTCCCGAGGGACTGAGCACAGATGTGACCCCACCAGCAATGGACATATGGCCCATAATTACCACACCCTTGCCAACAAAAGCCTTCCTCCTCTCCCTTCCTAAATTTCATACAAGCGGGTGTCTGATAGTAGTGGATGGCTAATTTAATTTCTTTTGGGTTCCATTCTAAACTGCTCCTTAAGGAAACTAGATGTCATTGTAGGTGTGAAGTAGAGAGGATCCTCGCTCACCAACTTTTTCAACATTCCTAAACTATTGCCTAGTTATGCACAGTTATGGGCAGGGAGGGAGTTCCAGACGTGCAGGGCAGTGAGGGAGAAGGGACGAAGGCGGTTGGGGGAGCAGGGGAGGCGTGGGAGGGTGAGGGAGGGGATGGAGGAGGAGTGGAGTGCTCGAGCAGGGGTTCGGAGGGAGATCAGGGCAGAGAGGTAGGGGAGAGCGAGGTTGTGAAGGGCTTTGTAGGTGAAGACAAGGAGCTTGTGCAGAATACGCTCGGGAAGAGGGAGCCGGAGAGGAGAGGCTGCACGTGGTCGAAGTGACGGGTAAGGTGGATGATCCTGACAGCAGAATTTTGAACAGAAATAAGGGGAAAAGGTGGGCGTGGGGAAGGCCAGCGAGGAGGAGGTTACAATAGTCGAGGCGTGAGATGACTAGATGACTTCTGATGACTGACAAATGAATGGGCGAGGAGGCACCGCAAGCCGCCTTTACAAGCAGGAAATTTCCCCGCATCCTCTGTATGTAAAAAGATGTTGCATTATTTAGACTACCTATTGATACTTTGATAATGGGGCCAATCGTAACCCCTGCACACGGTGTGCGTGCAACCCCGCTATGAGGACAAATTGCGCGCACACGCACGCGTGTGGAGGTTTAGGATCAGCCCCATCGTCAATAACAAAATGTTGTTGTTCTTCATGATTGTTGTGTGAAATACAAATAGAACCTGTTAAATTCTATGTTTTCCACTATTGTTAACTCATTTGATTCTTAAGCTGCCCGAATGGGCTTTGTTTATTTGTAGCCTCCTTTATTAAAGCTTGGTGAAGTTTTTATATAAAACAGACTAAACATTTTTTTCCTCATTTGAACAGATATTCCTCTCTCCCAGCTCCCATAAGGGAAGCCTCCTCCTGCCTGTCCCTGGCTGAGGAGTGGTGGAGCTGCTGCGGGGGCTGCTGTTGGGATTGTTTACCATTTGCACCTGGGTTGCCTGACTCCCAGCTCCCGTAAGGGGAAGCCTTCTGCC
This sequence comes from Sphenodon punctatus, assembly GCA_003113815.1. Classification (NCBI taxonomy): domain Eukaryota; kingdom Metazoa; phylum Chordata; class Lepidosauria; order Sphenodontia; family Sphenodontidae; genus Sphenodon; species Sphenodon punctatus. The sequence goes on from QEPC01007226.1 coordinate 155,537, forward strand.
CCATGGGTGGCTGCCGAAGGCACTGGTCATTAAGTAGCCGTTAAGTGACAGCAGGGGCCTTTATACCTGCCTGAAGCTGGTTTTTTATTAGTAGTTCTTGTCCCTCAGGGAGGTGGAATTTATTTTAAGTTGGTTGAGGTGGTCTTTTTAAGTGGGGCATATGGGTAGGACTATGGGGAGTGGATTTGATGGGTTTTTAGAGGATGGGAGTTAAGTGGGAAGGAGTTCCATGGCCCCTCAGTGGGAGGGGAGTCACTGGAATGGGGGGGAGGAGGTTTGGTTGAATTTGCCAGGATCACTCAGTAAGGGGGGGTACTGGCATGGGAAGTGTGGGGGGGGGGGAGACGAATTTGCCAGGATTCCTCGGTGAGAGGGAGGGGTGCTGGAATGGGGAAGAGATGGATTTGCCAAGACTCCTCGGTGAGAGGGAGTTTGGGGTGAGTTGGGGTTTGTGTTTGTGAGGGGGTACAGGCACAGGGGGAAAGGGGTGGGAATATGTGCATGGAGGGTTTAGAGTGTGTTTTGGAGGGGATAGGGGAGATGAGTTGGGCTGAAGGGGAGGACACACTCCTTGGGAAGGGCAGGCTGGGGGTTTCTCCCACCTGCCACCTTTGCTAGTCAGCCTCTGGGGTTGCTGGGCTCGATATACTCTGGCCACCCATGCCCCTAGGCCCTTGTTGGCCCGTTAGGGTGGGGGGGAGAGATTGGTAATCGGGAGCTGGAGACGGAAGCCTGTTTGGGGGAGGAAGAGAGTGGGACAACTACTCAACCAATTGGGGTCATGTTGGGCATGGGGAGGTATGGCCGGGGGGAAGAAAGACCATCTGGAATATCAGGAGAGGCACTTGGTGTCTGCTTCTGTGTCCCACTCCCCTCCAGTTTTGGGATATTTGGGATTTGAAGCTAGTATAGGCCCATGATCTGAAGATGAAGCTGCTTAATGCAAGGTCAGTAGCAAATAAAACCTCAACTGTCTTTGATCATATTCAGGATGAGCCTGATGACCTTTATATGCATCACAGAGACATGGCTGGATGAGGCATATGGGTCTTGCCTTTCATCTCTTTCATACTCCATGTAATGAAGCACTCCATATCGTCTCCTTTCAGCTCAGCCAGAGTTTTCTCCATTGGAGCAACGTGCCATGTGCGGGCTACCCATTCTTCCTTGAAGGGTCACTCAGTCCCTTCCAGTTGCTCGCTATCTAGTATCATGTCCTGACACGTATCTTGATAAAATTTGACAAGAGGTAACTTGGGATAAAGCCCCAGAAGCACTATTTCAGGGAGAAAAAGAAAGGTTAACCCTTTGGCCTCTTTAATTTGAGCCCAGATCCATCTCCCGAGGGACTGAACACAGATGCGGCCCCACCAGCAATGGACATATGGCCCATAATTACCACAGCCTTGCCAACAAAAGCCTTCCTCCTCTCCCTTCCTAAATTTCATACAAGCGGGCGTCTGATAGTAGTGGATGGCTAATTTAATTTATTTTGGGTTCCATTCTAAACTACTCCTTAAGGAAACTAGATGTCATTGAAGGTGTGAAGTAGAGAGGATCCTCGCTCACCATATTGTCCCAGATGGTGTCAGCTGTGTACTTGGTGTAGTACCAGCCTAGGATTGGGGGCCATGAGGGTAAAGTGGCAGTGATCCGTAAAGACACCCTGGTGTGTCAAATGTATCCAGTGCCTAACACATTCAGTACAGAGTCTGTCCACCTTGGTGTTGGAGGCCGGGGATAGATTGAGGATTTTGCTGGTGTACCAAGCACCCTGCTGCACAGCAGACTCCCTTATGGAGCTCGCTGAGTTAGTCTCAGAGGTTGGTCTTGAGATCACCCAGATTTGTAGTCTTGGGTGACTTCAATATACACGCTGAGACTAACCTTTTGGAGCCAGAGAAGGACTTTGACTTCTATGACAACCATGGGGCTATCCCAAATAATATCTGGCCTGACGCATGTGGTGGGGGACACATTGGATTTTGATGATTTTCACAGGCCTTGAAATGGGTTCCGTTTTATTGGGGTGGCTGTTACAATCCCTTTGCCATAGCAGGAACATTAGCTTCTGAAGACCCAGGTCCCTGCCTTCCTATGCCCCCATTGGTTTGGGGTACCAGTTAAGTTGGTCTGCCCCCATAAACTAATGGATCCAGTTGGTTTTCAGAACTGAGGGATTTACCCCCTGACCTTGATGGCTAGTCTGTTGATGACCTGGTTGCTTTGTGGAATGACATCTTGATCATGGCCACTGACATGCTTACACCTAAGTGTCTGCTCCCACTGCTGCAACAGCATAGGTCTGCCTGGTATATGGGGGACCTGAGGCAGTTGAATCACGGGGGTGGGAGGGATAGGTGGCTAGAGTGCAGATGGCGCTTGACTCAAGCCAACCAATTGTGGCATAGATAAAGGACTTTGCCATGGCTGTGATGGCGGTGAAGAAAGCTTCCTTCTCTGCTATCCTGGCATCTGTAAAGACTTGTCTTGCAGAGCTGTTCCAGGAGGTGAATGACCTGGTTAATTCAGTCTCACTCTCTTGTGAACTAGAGTCATCTATTGCCCACTAAGACATCTTTAAGAATTATTTTGCAGACAAAATTGCTCCTATTCACCACAACCTGGCTGCTGCTACTTAGACTTCAGAGTCTTTGCGATTGTGGAAGCTCACTTTTACCCTGTTAGTTTGGATCGGCTTCAGTTAATGTTGCCCACGGATGTCAAGGATGTACTTGGAGTGATGTGGGCAATCTGTTGTGAATTAGATCCTTGTCCATCCTGGCCGGTGAAAGCCAGCCTGGAGACTTTGGTTGCTGTTGCTGTCTGGGGTTGTCCATGCCCGTTGGGAGGGTAGGTTGTCAGACACCCGTAAAACTACAATTGACTAGCCCCTGCTCAAGAAATCATCTTTGCGTGTTGATTCCCCAGCCACCCTTTTTAGGGAAGGTTATTGAACGGGTGGTTGCCCAGCAGCATCAGACTCCTCTCAGTGCTGTTGGATTCCTGGATCCATTTCAGTCAGGTTTTCATCCAGGATATAGCATGGAGACTACACTTGTGGTCTTGGCTGTTGATCTATGCCTGGAGATTGCCAAAAGGAACTGTGCCCTGTTGATCATCTTATATTTTTCAGCAGCCTTTGATACAGTTGATCATGAGGTGGTGTTGACACAATTGCAGCACTTGGCAGTGGTGCGCAGCACTGCTCTTGAATTTTGTATTTTTTATTTTTATTTATAAAATCATTTAATATCCCACCCCTCCTGCTCCAAGTATCCTGGTGCAGCTTACAATATTAAAATATATAAAATCAATAAAACCATAAAATACAATAAAACTGGTTCTGTTTGTTCCTATCGGGTAGCACCGAGGGTGGTGATGGAGGATTGATCGTCATCTCCTCTGGACATCCCCTTCTTCAATGTGTATCTCAGGCTATTGGGCGAGATTATTCAGAGGCTTGGAGTGAAGTTGCATCAGTATGCCGACACCCAGCTCTACCTCTCTTTCATCTGTCCGAGGACCTGCAGTCTCGGTGCTTACCCAATGCCTGGCAGCTGTTAGGGACTGGATGAGGGTGAGATGGTTGAAGCTAAATCCAGACAAGACTGAAGTGATGAGGGTTGACTGACGCCATGACTTGGTGGGGATTGGGACCCCTGTCACTGCAGGGGTGTGGCCTCCTCTGGTTACCCATGTCTGCAGCCTTGGAGTGCTTCTTGACACCTTGCTGCACCTGGAACATCAGTGGTGGTGGCCAGGAACACTTTTCACCAACTCCGTCTGATGAGGAGGCTGCAGCCCTTTCTTTCTGATTCAGATCTGGCTACCATCATCCATACCTTCATTACCTTAAGCCTAGATTACTGCAATGCGCTCTACATGGGGCTGCCCTTGATGACAGGAAGCTGCAGCTGATGCAGAACACTGCAGCCTGGTTCCTTTTGGGGGTGGGTCACCATAAACCTGTGCTTTTACAGTCTGTACTGGCTTCCTATAGCTTTCCAGGCACAATTCAAGGTGCTGGTTCTGACCTTTTAAACCCCTAAAAAGCCTGGGCCCCACATATGAGACTTTTTCCATGCTCCATTGTGACACCTGTAGTCGGCAGGGAGTGCTTTCTTGTGGATACCACCTGCTAATTTTGTTTGTATGACAAGGGCCCCCAGAGGGAACTCTCTTCCCCTGGATGTCAGACTCAGGCTCTGACTGAGCATATTCCGGAGGAAGGGTACAAAGTTTCTGTTTACCAAAACATTTGGCAGGAATAGTGGTGGGGGGGGGTTAGGGTGAGTGTACAGTTTTTTGGAAGGGATTTTGTTGTATTTTGTGTTTTTAATTATGTCTCTCTCTCTGAGCCTTAGGGAAAGGGCAGGGTAAAAATTTAAATAAAAATTAGTTCACTTTTTGCAACATAAATGGTCATAAACAAAAATTTTCAGTAAGAAAAATCATTTGCATTTTAAAAAGATGAATTTGTAAAGCAAATACAAATTTTAACAACTTCAACATTAAAATATTTTCTTTACAAAAAAAAACCTGCTTCTTAGCTGTAGAAGAGGGAGGGACTAGTATGGAAGAAAATAGTGATCATTTGAAACATTTATAACTGCCTTTTTGGTGAGAGACCGTATTGTCAGCAGGGTAACTGAAGAAATCTCAGCTGGTTCTTGGGTTACTTTTCTGAGATACAGGGTGCTTTTAGACAAGCACCTCCCTACCCAAATCCCACACATTATACATGTTTTAGGGCACCCATAGTGGGGCACCACTACAGCCCTGCAACATGTCTAGTGTGGGTGGGGAGGTGCTTGTCTAAAAGCTCCCATAATCTGTTTTAAGTATTTCATCTTTTTTTCAAGCTGACTACATCCTATTGCTACCCTGCCAAGTGTGTCTCCCCCTGCCCTTTTTTTATTTTATTCTTTTGCTTAAAATAAGAGAAGCTTTTCTGAAAAGATACCCAAGAAAGGCCCTTGGTCCACCTTAATATTTTATATATTCTGCATGACTTTGATGTCTGTCTGGGCACTGCCAGCTCCAGGTTTTTGTGGACCCTTAGGCAACAGAGTATCAGTGGGTCCCCCTTTTGCCCCACCCTCTTGGACCTGCCCAGTCCTCCTCTAACCATGCCCCTGCTCCACCCCTTCCTCTAGCTCCACCCCTTTCTCCACATGCCCCTGCTCCACCCCTTCTTCATCTAAGGACACTCTTAACTGCTTCCATGTTCTCTGTATTTGTATATATTACAATAGACTTTGGGAATATAAATGTTTTATACCCATTGTGAAATACTGATATATGAATGCTTTCGTATAAATAACAAAGTGCAAAACGTCAAAACCATGCAAAACATCAAAACGATACAGCCAGATTATGGTAACCTCCCCTCCCAAATTTAGAATGACAGCCTCATCCCCTGAGAACTGGCAACTGGCAAAATGGCTGTCCTAAATGGCAAATTCCTAATTTCAATCTAGGCATAGGTGCATGCAATTAAAACACTTTCCGCCTTGTTTTTTCAGTAGCATAATGGTGAATCACAGTATCAAAATCCACACATTCTGCTTCCTGTGACTCAGTTGACAGGATCATTGGCATTCAGCCTGGCTTGAGTCATTTGTGACCTGAGATAGTTCTTAATCGCCGGCACCCAAAAGAAATCAATGAAATGACCCTAGTCAGCAATAAGGTGCCTCAGCCTGCCTATCTACTAGTCTCTTGTAGGGTGAAAGCTCTGTGTTGGGGAACACCCGTTTAAAATGCCAATACCCAAAGTACAGATTAGATTGTCAAAGCCACTGACAGCATCCAGTACCAGCAGCATTTCTGCTGTCTCTTCTGGACAGATTTTCAGAAGAGGTAAGTTAAACTAATAAGGAGCTACGCTCTTTTGGAAATCTGGCTAATATCACCATAGATTCATGTACATAACCTTGAGAAGTGCACAAATCAGAATTGTAAAACAGCAAAATGATTCTTGATCACAACATATTCTTGTTGATGAGAGAGAGAAGTGAATCATCAGGTCAACTTTTTATGGTATTTGCTAACAGCATTTTTCTTCACTTGCAAGTCTCCTGAATTCTCAGACAGAGCAAAACTGAGAAAATTGGAAACGTTCAGGTAACTTGCTAGCACTATATAAGTATATAATAGTAATAAATAAGTAATATAGACCCCCCCCCCGCACACACATTTGTGTCAAAACACTAGTGTATAGAAGAAGCATTAATAATAAAAACATAAAAATAAAAGCAATTTTATTTTCATCACTGGGAGGGGAGGAAAGTATTTTACTACTGATCTTGGCAGGATTTATCTTCACAAATGGTTCCTCTTATGGGTGATAATCAAGTCCATTTAAAAAGATGCAATTAAATTAAAATCTACCAGATCAAACTGATTAGTCAGACATATAATCCTTGACTGAAGAAGTGAGGTTGGTAATGGCACTCACTCAGAATCTAGTTCCCTGTAACTAAGTGAAGCATGTGTGAGCCTGCAACTTCTCAACCTCATGAATGTACTCTTGTCTCTCCCAGTGCTTACCTCCCCCAAGTCTCCCCCTCCCTTGTCGATTAGATTGTAAGCTCCTTAGGGGTATGGACCTGTCTGTAACTACAGATTGTACAGTGCCAGGTACATTGCTGGTGCTATATAAATAATATTTATTATATAAATAATAATAAAAATAATATTTCTGCGTGCATGCGCACATGTGTGAGAATCGGAACTTATCCACTGTGGGGTGGAGCTAATTGGCCAAGAAGGTAGGGCTTGTCCCTCTTTGGATGCTAAAAATGTTGGGAGATATGAAGGTATGAAAAAGGGATTTTTATTTAAAAAAATAAAAATAAAAAAATTTCCAAAGCACAATCAACACCACTCATTTTCAGCATCACGGCTTGCAGGGCTAATTGTAATTAGTCATGGAGAGAGACCACAAACAATACTTACTGCATAAAGGCCAATTGCTTGTGCTTCATATCCGTTCACCCAAGCCACCACCATCCAGTTCACATTTTGAGTTTCCACCACTTTTTGTGGCAGACTCTATGGCAGTAGCTCCTAGACTTTTTGCCCGTGACCCCATTTTGAGACTTACATATCATTCTGTGACTCTTCCCAATATGGAGGGACAGAAGCTCTCACAAATTCTATTTAATTTCTTGTCAGTCCATCTCCCCATTATTCTCAAGTACTTTTTCTGGGCGGTAACCTGGAGAGAAGTGCCTGAGGCACTGTTTTCTCTCTCCTCAGAGGGACTCTTCCTTCCCACCACCACAGAAGGGAGAGTGGGATTCAGCAACCAAAGAGGGACTGTTGAGAGCTTTTTCTTACGTGATAGCTTTAACACCCCACAATATCTGGCTTCAGCTTTGTGAAACAAGCTCTGCCATTCATCTGTGTTATTTCTGATGACTACTTTCTTGAGGGGCATAACAGCAAAAGGACTCTTCTATGTTTAAAAAATCTGTAAGGCATCTATTCTAAACGGAAACTGTTTTTTTACTTTTTGTGGGCACATTTACTCGATCCTCTTCTTGAGTGGAAGAAGAGGAGGGGGGATGTCGACAGGGTTTTTCAGATCTTGGTGGACTTGCGTTTGTAGAAAAAATTGTTGTTGTTGTTAACGTATATTTTTTAAAACATGGTGAAGATTTCTATCTTCTGTTTGGATTTTAAATAAATGCCTATGATGCTCTTTGTAAGAATAGAGGTATGCTATGATATCCATGCTAAAGTGTATCTTTCTTCAGACTGTGTTTTATGTGTTGTATACATTCAGGCTGATATTGTTTATGTATACAATGCTTGCCCTGTACTTTTCATAGAGCTTTATTTTTTTGAATGGTTTTTACAAAGCTTATGCAGTCACCCTGTGTCCATGTTTGCGGGTCTCCCCCCCCCCCCCAATTTGGTAGATGCGCGTAAGAACTCAAATTAGGTGTGGACCTAAAACTCCCCGGAAGGTGCACCTGAAAGCAGGGAGGAATAGGCCTCTCTTTTGGAGCTGAAATATTTAATTGATTTGAATTGAAAATTCTTTTCTCTTGGGAAACGAGACTTCATTAGTGGGATGGAACTATTAGTTTATGATTATATTGTTAACCATTATTATTATGTATTATAACTGAAACCAAAACTAATGCCAAAGTACTCTTCCTCTTCTTCTTCCAACAGGAGCCTCCATCAGGATCTGATGTATCTGAGGAGCAGGCCTTACAGCTGGTCTGTAAGATCTTCCGAGTCTCCTGGAAGGACCGAGACAGAGATGTCATCTTTCTTACTTCTCTTTCTGCGCAATTTAAGCAGAACCCAAAAGAAGGTAGAAACTTTAGGCATTCCATTGTGGGATTAGCTGGTTGGGCTAATGAGAAAATAACATGCTGTGGAAACTGTTCCTTCATTGTTAAACACCAAAATATGTGGCTGGTTTGCTATACGGCTTCCTCTGTAGTATTTTGTGTGACTGCAGTGTTTTCACTGACGCTTCTGCAGTGAAGCTCTTTGTGGCTGACTGCCATCTTCCTTTGACGTTCTTGAGCACAAAATGCATTTGTCATCAGCAGATGCTGTTACAGTGAGGGCCACAGTATATGGGAAAGGCAACATCTTTTCTGATGGCTGAATGTCCTCAATTTTCATTGAGTTTTAAAAAACATGATCAGCCTGTTCCACTGACAGATTATTTTGCCAAAGATGCCACTCATTTAAACTCTTCATAGGCCTCCTTTAATTGAAATATTATTTTTTTATTTTATTTTTTGAATGTATATGCCGCCCTTCCCAGAAGACTCAGGGCAGCTCACAATCCATAAAAAGCAGTAAAATTCCACAATAAAAACACACCTCCTTCTTGTCAAACTCCCTCCCTCCTGTTAACCATGGGTGGGAATTCCGGATCTACCGGTATCCGATAATGCCGGTATCGGGCGTACCGGCAGTACCGGATTCGACCTGGTAATCCGGCCCCGGTACCGGATTTCGGTGTACCGGTTTTTTGACATTGCAGCCATTTAAAAATGGCTGCAATGTCAAAAAAATTAAAGCCCCAGCAGAACAGTTTTTTTAAAAAAAACCCTCCCCGAGTCCAGGCTGCGCGGGTGGAAGGGGGGACACCCCCCACCCACCCTGCCCAGCCTGGATTTTTGTTTTAAAAAAGAGTAGAGAAAGACCCAGAGGCGAGGCGAGGCGAGCCCACCCCCCAGCACCAGCGGCCGCGGCGTCCCCGCAGCCGCCGGTAAGTATGACCCGATCCCTGGGGGGGGGGGGGGTGTTTAACACCCCCCCCCCCCCAGGGATCACCCCTACAGTGCGCTTGCCGCTTACCTTTGGGAGCTCCGGCGGCGGCGGGCGGTCCGGCGGCCTCAGCGCCGGCTGTGGCTGCCGGCGTCAGGACGCTCTAGGCCTTCCGGGGAACTTCCGGGTTTCACCGGAAGGCCTAGAGCGTCCTGACGCCGGCAGCCACAGCCGGCGCTGAGGCCGCCGGACCGCCCGCCGCCGCCGGAGCTCCCAAAGGTAAGCGGCAAGCGCGCTGTAGGGGTGATCCCTGGGGGGGTGGGGGTGTTAAACACCCCCCCCCCCCCCAGGGATCGGGTCATACTTACCCGCGGCTGCGGGGACGCCGCGGCCGCTGGTGCTGGGGGGGGCTCGCCTGGCTCGCCGTCTTACTCTTAGTCTTTTCTTTTTTAAAACAAAAAGCCAGGCTGGGCAGGGTGGGTGGGGGGTGTCCCCCCTTCCACCCGCGCAGCCTGGGAGGGGGAGGGGGAGGAATTTATTCCATTGGTTTCAATGGGGACACAGCGCCCCATTGAAACCAATGGAATAAATCCGGTACCGGTATACCGGATTTAATCCGGGAATCCGGTTTTCGTGGAACCGGTAAATCCGGTAGCCGGTAATGGGCCCAGGGTCCCACCCCTACTGTTAACACATGTCCCTGTTCCATGCATGTCCGTCCACTGAGTTTCCCTAGCGAGTGGGTCCCAGTGGCCAGGTGTGGGCTCCAAAAATGCTCAGTTTGGGGAATTAAGCTTGCCGTTTTGATTAGGGCACATGAGTGTTCCTGGATATTTTGAGTGTAATTTGGCGGCATCACCCAGAGAATTTAAAAAAAGGAAGAGATACCTTAAGGTGCAACATTAAGTTTTCAATTTATTGTGTGGATGAAACGGGGGTATATAAAAACAAAAGGCATTAATTGGCAATAAGCAAGCAATGAGACACTCAAATCAATTAGATAGTTACACAAGGATGCAGCATGGGTTGGCTCCTAGAGGAAGTTCTTAACTTAGAGAGAGGCGCGCACGCATGCACACACACACACACACGGGTGGGAGTGGGATGTGTTTGCCTGTTCCAAGGCACAAACAGCGGGAGAGTCAAAGGAAGAGGGAGAGAAGAAAGACACAGCGCTTCATCTTACCAAAGCATACTGTTCTGAGGGAGGGCAAAGGAATGGAGCCTTTATAGCCTTTTTTCCAAGTCAGACAGTACAGTAGCACCAGGGCAGCCTCCCTGGTGATGAGCCTTCAGGGAGGAGCTGGGACTGGAGAAGTAACCATCTGAGGAGGGAAGTAATCTGTGAGCTTAGCCCACTGAGTCACTCAAGCCCAACACACACGCTTGCGAACGCCTTGGCTAGGGTTGCAAGGGAGTCTAACCGTGTCTCAGTGAGGCAGACAGGCAGGAGTTCCTTTATGCCTACTCAGTGGTCAGGTGACAGGATCTCTCAGCCAGCCCCCACCACTCGGTCGGGATGATTGGACAGTGGGACAGATAGTGCTGTGTTTGCTGAACACACCAGCATGGAGATAGGCAATCTGAGTGCTTGTCAGACAAAGCCCCTTGGTCTGTCTGGGCCGCAAAATGGACAGAAGGACTCACAACCAGGTGTCCTTCTGTATTCTATCTGAGCAAGCAAGCCAGTATGGCAGTGATTTCAGCAGCAGCAGTGATTTCAGCAGCAGCTGTGAGAATATCTGGTCTTAGAGGATCAGACTGACTGAACTAACTGGGGCTCTGAAGGTACTGTATTTAAGCCAAAATTTTGCCCCCTGGGCATGGAGGGAGTGTGAGGACCAAGAACAAAGCTTGATTAAATTTAGGAAGTTTGGGGGAGCAGTGTGCATGCGCAAGTGTTAACAGCGTGAAAAACCTGCTCCTCCCGGCAAGCCCGATAAAGCACGGCGCACTACAATAATCCGATCACAAAAACAAAAATAAGGATCTGCTTGCTGAACTCCTGTGGTATGGGACCAGCGAAAAACCCAGCTGAGAAAGGGCCGATCACACGCTATTATCAGCAGAAACACTCTGCTGAAGTAGCACAGGAAGAAGCGGTAAGCTCTAAAATGGCAGCCGTGACTCAATCCACTGTCCCAGGGGACCCCAAGGGGGGGCAAGCCAGCATGTCAGCAATCCTGACGGAGATCAGGGCGGCAAGAGCTAAGGCTCCAAAAGACAAACCTGAACTGATTAAGAAAATAAATAAAGTGAGATCTACGGTAGAGGAGGGAAATAAGATTAGAAAACCTGGGCAAATGAATTGACATAGCCGAGGGGCGCATTTCTGATCTGGAGGATCAGACCCTGAGGTCAGACAGCGAAGTGGCTCAGCTAAAAGAATCTGTATAATTCCTACGCTCTAAATATGAGGATCTGGAAAACAGATCAAGGCAGTGCAATCTACATATAATGGGGGTGAAGGAAGGTGCAGAAACAACAGGGATGCAAGAACTGATCAATCACATCTGTATACAGAATTTCCCTGAGCACCAACATCTACATAATCTTGATATCGAGAGAGCCCACAGATCACTGAGGTCCAAACCAAAAGAATCAGATCCTTCCCCCCCCCCCCCCCAAGAGCAATCGTCATAAAATTGCTGAAATTCAAAAATAAAGAAGCTCTGCTATCATCAGCAAGAAAAAAGAAGCAGAACTTGGATTTTTGGGGGCAAAAAATAAAGTTCCAACCAGATTATGCACTTGAAACAGTGACAAAGCAGAGAGCCTGGTCAAAATGTTTCGCTGAGCTGATCGACAGACTTGAAATCCCAACTATGGCACCCAGCAAAATGGCAATTCTGATCAATGGGCAAAGCAGAATCTTCGAGGACACTAGAGATCTTGAAGTATTTCTGCAGACCCAGACAGCAGATCTGATTTAGCATCTTCTAGAATTTGACTGAAACCAGGAAAGGAACCTTGGAACTTAATCTTGCCAAACGAAGCTAAGTAACAAGTCACCCTCTTTCATCAGGCACCCGCAAAAACTCTTTCGCAGATAAGACCTATAGGGTGATTTTTCTTTTTCCTTCTAGGCTTGATTATACAGCAACATATCTAAGATGCAAATATGGACTTCGGCCCCTTGATTTCATTTCTTCTCAGTGATGTATTTGACAAATGCGTTTATAAGCATAGGTGGGCAGGGCAAAAGAGGGGGCATCCCCCCCTAGCCAACCCTGCCTAGAATAAAATAAATCGGAGAACCCTGGGAGGGGCGGGAAATAACAAACAAAAATATTAACAAGCAACCCCACCAGTTGTTTTAGATTTGCTGAAAAATTATATCTTGCTACTCTTACTCTTAGGCACTGAGTGCCGGATTGGATATTGATGTTGTTGTTAGTGTTAGGGTTGTTGTTGTTTCTGATGTTACATGCTGCAATGCCACTATGCTATACCAAACACCCCCCACTTTGGCTCTATTCGTTCCACCACACAAGGATAGAGAACACCTCCTACAAGGAACCAACCCAAAACAAAGAGGTAGGAGATGGGCCAGGGCCTAATAGATCAAGTACAAATAAATCACAACCGCTCTAATGACCTCAACAGAGGGAAACAGACTTACCCTGAAATTTCTATCCCTCAATGTCAAGGGCCTTAACCATCCCATAAAACGCAAAAGTGCAATAAACCTGATAGTAGATCAACATATTAGTGACTTTTTCCTTCAATAAACACATTTATTAAGAAAGGACCTCCATAGATTTGATAGTAGACAAATGGGAGAAGTGTACACTTCCTATGGAAGGAAAAAGAAAGCCGGAGTTCTGATAGGGTTCACAGCATCGGCAAACTTCAAACTTTTCCAGGTACAAAGAGATAAGGAGGGGAGGTTCTTGCTGTTAGTGGGCACGCTAAACTCACAGCGGGTAACCTCAGTTAATCTTTACGCGCCAAACGCAAATACATGCCAGTTTTTTCAAAAATACAAACCCTATATCTCTCAAAAAGCAGAGGGCCTTCTGATTGTACAGGGAGATTTTAACTTCCTGTTGTCAGAGTTAGATCATTCTACCCGCTCACTTACAGAAATACCCACAAAAATATTGCTGATCTACTCTCGCACCGTGACCTGATGGACGCTTGGCAATACCTCAGTCCATCCACCAGGACCTACACATTTCATTCCCAAGTCCATAACACATACTCAAAAATAGATCACTGCCTATTAGAAAGAGACTCCCTACAGAGATGCATAAGTAGTGAGGTGATCCCCATTGTTTTCACCGATCATAACGCATTATTATCTAAATGTACTTCATGGGACCCAGAACAGACGTGTAAAAGAACGTGGCAGCTAGACAGAGGTCTACTCAAATGCGAATGGGTAAAAAACCAAATAGTGACTGAGTTGAAAGACTATTTCGAGCTTAATACAGGCAGCAAAATCAGTTTTAAGGGACAGTTTTATAGCCATCAAATCTGCTATAAACAAAAGAAGGAGGGAGAAGAACTCAGAATTATACAACCAATTGCAACAATTGGAAACAAAACAGGAATTTCCCCAATAAAAAGGCACAGATTGAAATAAAAGTGAAATAGAAACAACAGAGGCACAAAAAATTGCCCATCAACTGAGAAAGGTGGGCTTTTATTTCCACAACGGCAACAAACCAGGGAACGCGTTAGCACAACCGGCAAAAAGTAGGAGAAAAAAATTCTTTATTCCAACAATTAAACTTTCAAATGGGGAAACAGTAACCAAGCAGGCAGATATCCAAGATGCTTTTGTGGATTTCTACCAAAAGCTGTATTCGACCTCCAGTCCAGACCCTGAAAAGATAAAAACAGTTATTAATAAATACAAAATCCCTAACTTTAATCGAGAACAAATTAGCTACCTCAACACCAGAGGCGGCTGGTGGGTTTTGATGTTGGAGGGGCACTGGGGCAGTAAGGCTGGGCCGGCGGGCCTAGGGGAGGAGCCAGGGGGATAGTAGGCGGAGCCAGGGGGACGGTAGGCCAATGGCATGGCATAACCCAGCAGCAAGGAGTTCCCAGGGTTAACATCAGATGGAAGAAAACAGTACATGCACATCAAGCTTAAAATGAAATATTTATAAACCCAAAAGCACCAAATTTCCAGCATTGTGAACACACCTAACTTCCTAAGATCACCAGACTGTCAGATACATCTCGGGATTTCAAACGCTCAGTTTTATCAGAAGAATCACAAATTTGCAGCATTTCATACTCCACATCATGACATCAAGTGAACAAAAACCACATTCCATCCCCAGCAGCCACAACTTAACCCCGGCAGCCAATGCCTGTCCACAGACTCCACACAAACTACTTTGCAGCAGCAGGGAGCAGCAGTGAAACAACGAAGGGACCATTTTAAAAAAGAGTAGCCACACAACCAGTGGACCCACAAATTTACAAAATGTCATCATGCAAACAGAGCAAGCAAAGCACACCATTTAAAGGCAACGTTAAGCCACCCCTCCCCCATTCCCAGCCCAGGGTGCAAGGGGGGGTGGGGGGGAAACAGCCTGTGGTGTGGGGGTGTGGGGGAGGGTCATCTGGGGGGGGAAACAGCCTATGGGGAGGATTCAGGGCGGGAGCCTATAGTATGGGGATGGGGTGGGTGGGGAGGATGCAGGGTAGGGACGGGAGGGATATCTTACCCGCTGGCTCCTGCGGTCTTCACCGTCCCGTCCTGGGCTGCAGGTGGGGGGGGACTTAAGGTGGTGGTGGTGGTTGTTTTAATTGCCCACGTGTCCTGCTCTCCTCCGCGGAGGTAGGACGCACGGGCAATTTAAAATAAAATTTTAAAAAACACACACAAAAAATAGTTCCCTGCCTTGCCGCTCCCCCCGCCGCTCTGAGTGGCAGATTGGGGGGGAGCGGCAGGGAAGTGGCTGGCCTGGCGGCGTGCAGTTGGAGAACTGTGAGCTCTCCAACAGCGTGCTGGCAGCCATGTTCGGCATGTGAGGCAGGGACAAGTGCGCATGCACACTGCTCCCTGCCTCAGGCACCCGGCCCTAGGCATCTCGCCAGGGCGCTTTCAACAAGCGCCCTGGTGAGAGCTTTCCTTGTGCCCATTGAGCGCAATGGAAAGCCTAGCTCCTCCCTCCACAGCACGTCCTATACGTGCTTTGGACGGAGGCGCTCAGCCACTCAAATCGCGTTTTCAATGGAAAACGCAGTTGGGCTTAGCTTTTTTGACCCTTCTGGGACCCACTCCTCAGGAGTGGATCCCGGAAGTAAGAACTGACCGCGCCGCAGCAGCAGCCTGAAGCAAAGTCAGAGGCTTCTACGGCGCTGTCAGAAGCAGCACGCAGGGTTTTTGTTTTTTTTCTTGCAACAGCTACGGCGGGCCTTGGCCCTCGGGGGCCAACCGCCACTGCTCAACACCCACATAACTATTGAAGAAACAAAATTAACGATAAAAGAACTTATAAAAAACAAAGCTTGCCGCCCTGATGGTTTACCAGCAGAATTTTACCAAACTTTCGGCGACATTATAACCCCCCATCTAACAAACACCTTTAATAATATTATAGACACACAAAAAATGCCCCCCCCATTTTGCGAAGCAGTAATAACTTTGATACCCAAGCAAAGCCAGAGTCGCGAGGAATGCAGTAACTACCGTCCAATATCTTTGCTGAATATAGACTACAAAATTTTTGCTAAAACACTAGCAAACCGATTGATAGCTGTTATTGGAGAAGTAATACATCCTGACCAGACAGGGTTCATACCTAACAGGCAGGGAATTGACAACATCAGGAACGCTGTCAATCTCCTGATGGCAGCCCAAAAATCAAATACCCCAACACTAATCCTCTTGGCCGATGCAGAGAAAGCGTTTGATCGCTGTGAGCCAGAGTGTTTATATCTTAGCATGGAGAAGATGGGAATAAAAGGGAATTTCCTACGAGCAATTAAGACCCTGAATCTAAACCCAAACCCTCAATTACTAATTAATGGTAACCTCTCAAAATCTTTTTATTTAACCAGAGGCACCAGGCAGGGTTGCCCTCTCTCCCCCCTGCTCTTTAATATAACCTTGGCGTTACTGGCGTGTGCCATACGGCAAGAACAGGAAATACAGGGTGTACAAATAGGCACCACGCAGTATAAAATCTCCCTATTTGCAGACGACATGCTTGTCTGTTTAACACACCCAAAGACAACAGTACCAAAGGTCCTCCAACTAATAGATCAATTCAGCCTGATCTCAGGATACAAAATCAATTGCCACAAATCCCAGGCACTCATATTAGCAAAAGATAAAGAGGTCAGGAGGGCTATTGAAACACAAGTCCCTTTTACAATAATGCACAAACACTTTAAATACCTAGGGGTAAATATCACCCGGGACCACAGTAAGCTTTTTAAGGCTAATTTCCCCAGCATTCTTAACCGGATACACACTGAGGTAGCGACTTGTCAACACCTCAAAACCTCATGGCTGGGTTGCGTTAATTTATAGAAAATGACTGCCCTGCCTAAAATACTGTACAAAGCAATGGCCCTACCAATCTACATACTGAAATCCTTTATCAAATAGTGTGAATGCACCCTCTTTGAAGCTGTTTAGAAGGGGAAGAAACACGGAAGGATAAAGGAGGGATCAATGTGCCAGACATAAGCACATATATTAAAGCAGCGTCCCTAAGGACACTTAAGTACTGGTACCACCCCACAATAAACACAGGCTGGGTAGAAATAGAGAAGCAGATACTGGGCATAAACATCTTTTAAGAGTTGTTGACCAGCAGCTCACGCACTGACGTTAGTAGATTATCAGCCCACCCCTTTGCCCACACGGCCATCCAACACTGGCATCAAACACTAAAACAGATGAAGCTATCCTTGTTGGCTTCTCCGTTCTCTCCACTAAATACCCAAACAATAAGATAGCTACTGAGCTGCGTAAGTTACTTACCAAATGTGACATCAAAAGGGCAGAACAACTTTTCCACAGAAAGGAATTTATCTCACTCCAAGAACTAGAAGGGAAAATAAAAACAAAAATTAACATTTTTCAGTACCTCCAGTTAAAAAACATACACACTGAAAAAGAGCATATCCATCATTTCCAAAGGCCCACCACAGCTATTGAAAAGGTATTATTCAAACACTCCCCCAATAAGGGAATGATAGCAAGGATATACGGGGTGCTGATTCAGATTGAGAGAGCCAAACAGATTCCCTATATAGCAAAGTGGGAGAAAGACTTGGGGGAAAAATTTGATGAAAAAACTGGACCAGATTTGGCAGCACATGCACAATTGTGCAAGCTTCCTCGAAAGCAAGGAACCCCAAATAAAAGTAATAATGAGATATTATCTTACCCCACAACACTTTAAGGTAATGTCCAGGTCTGACTCGGGGCTCTGCTGGCGGGGGTGTGGAGCGCGGGGCACCTACCTACACTTCTGGTGGTAGTGCCCTGTGGTTCAACCCTTCTGGTATTTAGTCTGGGACTATATGAAGAGAGCTACAGGGTTAGTAATACCGTTCCGGGCAGAAGCAGCTCTGCTTGGATTATACCCGAACATTCCGTTGATGAACCACCAAGAAACCTGTAAGTTAATGTCTCTGGCTGCGATCAGCATAATAGCACGAAACTGGAAAAATGCAAGAGAACTGTCAGAGACGGAGTGGATAAAACATTTATGGTACATGTACTCTATGGAAAATATCGCCGCAAACCTGGAAAACAAATCTAAGAAATTCACTACAAGATGGTTTACATGCATAGGAACTGTCCAGGGCTATACTTTGTCAGAAGAAGCGAAGACATACATAGTGGACTATTCAGTATGAGAGAGGGGGGTTTGGCATACTGCTGCATTCATTTTGTTATTGGTTGGGTTGTTTGTTGTATTACATTGTAGTTGGTTGTTGGAAAAATAATAAAACTTTGAGGGGGGAAAAAAATTAGAAAGCTTTCTGAAAAGGAGCTCCAGTATCTCACAAAAGGACATTGCAGTTGCTTTTGTTTCACAAAAACCAGTAATCAAAGAAAACGCATTACTGAGAGGTGCCTCCTATGTGTCTTGGCCAGGCCAGGCCTGCCAAAATAGAGTTCCTGAGGAGCATTCCTGCTTGCTCCCATCCCTGATTGATTTAGGCTCAGGCTGTGCAGTCATCCTTTGTCTTGGATGCAGATCACAGCCTGATTAGACCACCCTTTTCCAGGTGCATTGGGACACATCCTTCCTGACGCTGCCCCACTCAACGATACAGGGTGGGTTGCTCAAGCTAGACTGGTGCTAATTATCATTCTGATGAAGTGGGCCTGCATTGTATAGTGATCCCCCCTCAATCAGTCCAGGAATTTTGTGACCAGAGCCTTCTGGGTTTGCACTGATGTCAAAGCATAGTCTAACACAGGGCAGGTTTTGAGGGAAGGTCACCAAGTACAGAAAAATCATAAGAAATAAGCCCTACCCACGACACACACACACACACACACAGCCCTATTTATCCCTGCCTGCCAAATGCTCTTTCAAATTAAAATGTTTTGTGCCACCTTCAGAAGCTGCCCAGGCTTGGGCTCAAATGAACCTCCTGTGGAAGGGAGTTCCACAAAATGGGTGTAGCAACTGAGAATGCCCTCCTGTGCACCCACGGACAAGGGTAACAGATGGAATCAGACATGGTGGGATAGGCAGTCCTTCAGATACATGGGACCCAGACCGTTTAGGGCTTTAAAGGCCAAAACCAGCACCTTGAATTATGCCCAGAAAGCTATAGGCAGCCAGCACAGACTTCGCAGCACTGGTCTGATGTGCTCCCGCTGACTCATCCACAAAAGGAGCTGGGCCGCCACATTCTGCACCAGCTGCAGCTTCTGAATGGTCATCAAGGGCAGCCTGATGTAGAGCGCATTGCAGTAATCTAGCCTCAAGGTGATGAAAGCATGGATGATAGTGGCTAAATCTGAATTGGAAAGAAAAGGCCGAAGTCTCCTCACCAGGTGAAATTGGTTGAAGGTGCTCCTGGCCACCACCACCTGACAATCCAGACACAGCGAGGGATCCAAAATCACTCCAAGGCTGCAACCCTGAGTGACCAGAGGGGGCCGGACCCCATCAATGACAGGTGTCAAATCATAACACCAGCCAACCATCATCACTTCAGTCTTGTCAGGATTCAGCTTCAATTGGCTCACCCTCATCCAGTCCCCGACAGCAGCCAGGCATTGGTTAAGCACCGAGACACTGGGACCTGGGTCAGATGAAAAAGAGAGGTAGAGCCGAATGTTATCAGAAAATTGATCTTTCTGCTATCTTAAGAAACCATATCTGGATGCTCATGCCCCAGCCAGCTATTGGCCTCTCTCTAACCGTCCCATTTTAGGGAAGGCTATTTAACAGGTGGTTGCCCAATGACTCCAGGCACATATTGATGCTGTTGGATTCCTGGACCTGTTTCTGTCAGGTTTTTGTCCTGGGTGTCAACGCAGAGACTGCGTAGTCAGTGTTTTAGGACTCTCGTTAATTTGATCAACCTAAGAAGCTCTCCTGTCTGTCTAACTTTATTTTGTAGACGTGGCTAAAAAACTCCAGTTTTTGACATGACTGACATCTTAGCAGGCCATATAAGAGACACATCATTTGAATTTGTGCATACTTTTTCCAGTGCCATTTTGTGACCTAGTTTAACATAAGTACAGAGAGAAGATACAAGAGGCAGACAAGAGACAAATACTTCAACTGGTCCTGCTAGTAGAACTATGCCACCCAGAGTCCTTTTTTTGTGCCTGCCACACATCTTGCACTTGTATGTTGCTATACTAGCAGATGGAGAATCCTAACCTAGATCTTAATGGTCAAATTGATTAATTTGTCATAGTAAATTGACCAACCACTATACCTGAGGGACTGGAGGGTAGCAAATGTAACACCAATATTTAAAAAGGGCTCCAGAGGCAATCTTGGAAACTATAGATCCGTGAGCATGACATCTGTGCTGGGAAAAATGGTGGAGATGATGATGATTAAGAACAGAACTACGGGGCATATTGATAAACATGGTTTAATGGGGAAGAGTCAGCATGGATTTAGCAAAGGGAAGTAATGCCTCACTAATCTGTTGGAATTTTTTGAAGGTGTGGATAAAGATGAGCCGTTCAATATAGTGTATCTGGATTTTCAGAAAGCATTTAATAAGGTCCCTCATGAGAGACTCTTGAGAAAATTAGGAAAGCATGGGATAGGCAGTAACTGGTTAAAGGACAGGAAGCAAAGAGTAGGACTAAATTGTCCGTTTTCACAACGGAGAGAAGTAAATATTCATTTATTTTTTAAAATTTCTTTCCCGCCCATCCTGCCACAGGCAGCTCTGGGCAGCTCACAACAATAGTAACAGCTTTAAAAAAAATCACCAGGGAGGAATTTTAAAAATAGCAGAGTGCCCCAGGGATCTGTATTGGGACCAGTATTGTTGAACGTATTCACTAATGATCTGGAAAGGGGACTGTGGTGATCACATTTTCAGATGACATCCAAGTTATTCAAGGTAGTTAAAACACGAGCTGACTCTGAAGAATTGCAGGGGGATCTTGCGAGTCTGGGTTGACTGGGCATCTAAATGGCAGATGAAATTTAATGTGGACACGTGCAAAGTGATGCACATAGGGAAAAACAATCCAAACTTTATGTACACGATGCTGGGTTCTAAATGAGGAGTTAACGTTAAGGAAAAGGACCTTGCAGTCATTGTGGACATGAATGCCTAAGCTGAGTGTGCGGGAGCCATCAAAAAAGCATACAATGTTAGGAATTATTCATAAGGGAATGGAGACTAAAACTGAAAATATGCCACTATATAAATTGATGGTGCGACCACACTTTGGTATTGTGTGCAGTTCCAGTTGCCCCATCTCAAAAAAGATATAGTAGAAATAGAAAAGGTACAGAGAAGGGCAACAAAAATGATAAGGGGTATGGAATGGTTCCTCTATGAAGAGAGGCTGGATAGGGTGGAACTCAGCCTGGAGAAGAGATGACTGAGAGGATATGATAGAAGTTTATAAAATCATGAGTGGTGTGGAACAAGATAATAGAGAAGTTATTTACCCTCTCAAATAGTACTAGAACTAGGGGACACTCCATGAAACTAATGGGTAGCAGATTTTTTTTAATAAAGTATTTTTTCACTTACTGCACAGTTAAGTTGTGGAATTGGTTGTCAGAAGATGTGGTCAAGACCAGTAGTATAACTGAGTTTAAGAAAGGATTGCACAAGTTTTTGAGGAAAGGCCCATTAGCAACTATTAGCCATGTAGATTTGGGGAATGTAACCTCTTACTGTTGGGAGATGGGAGTGAACAACAGGGAATGGATCACCCTACTATGACCTGTTGGGTACTACTTCCAAATGACTGAGACTGGCCACTGTCGGAGACAGGTGCTGGGCTTGATGGACCATTGGTCTGACCCAGTATGGCACTTCTTCTGTTCTAAGGTTATTGCTGTTAGAAACTGTATCACAGAGAGGGGTTTTCATGACTATACCTAAACACTGCAGTCAGATGTTGGTCCTAGTTCTTTTCCTTCAGCTGTTCTTCATAATGGTCCAGAAGACTCTTCTAAATCTCTCTCCTTAACAGTGTTCTCAGATTTTAAAGACTTGATCGGGCAGATTTTAATGGAAGTTCTGATGATGTCCACTCAGTCAAGGGATGAAAACCCATTTGCCAGTCTTACGGCCACATCACAGCCAATTGCAGCAGCTGCTCGGTCACCTGACAGGAATCTGATTTTGCACACTGGCTCCAACCCAGGAACGAGTCCTATATTCTGTAATGTGGGCTCTTTTGGTTCCAGCTCCTTATCCAGGTAAGTTTCATTACACACGAGTATTGACTTGCTAATGGGAAGGGGTTGAAGGTGAGGGCTCATTTCTTGCATTTTTGGGCTTAGGAATGGCACAACAGTTACGTAAAGGCATTTTAAAATTGTTTAATTTTTCTGTGTCACTGTATTGATCCTCTTTTGACTAGGTTTCTGTAGCTATATCTGTGCATGGTGATGTAGGGTTGCTTGTTCAGGTTCCTCATTAATGAAAATCAGCCAGACTGTGTGACTACACAGACTCAGTATTATTATAAGATGTGGCCATTTTAATTTGAAGTTGCATAATCTAATCTATCAAGCTGATTCACTTTTAAATGAGGGCTTTCTCAGAATTACCAGTTGCCAGGACATTGCTAATAAGTAATTCAAGGCACATGAAAGTAATGAGAAACTCGGAGTTGCCTTAAATGCATTAGATTTAAATGTCACTAATGGTAAAAGATGGTGGGTAAAGATGTGTTACAGGAGAAAGCTGGATGTTCATAGGGGTTTCTACTGCTCATTTTGTGTCTTTCTCCTCTTCATTTTATCCTAAATTACCAATTTTCTTTTTCTTTTTTCCCCCCCCCTTACTGGTGTAGTTTGTATGGAACTAGTCCAGCACCTAGTATCAGTCTCTCTAGTCCTATGCCAATGACTGGTTCATCTCTTACCTCACCTGCCAGTTCAGTTGCCCCCCTATCCATGCATCCGCTTTCTGTCAGCCCTCATGTCATAGCAGCAAGTCCTCTTGGAGTCCAACCACCATCTCCGCGGTACCGTCCATACACTGTTTCCCACCCTTGGGTCTTTTCAACTCCTCCCACGACACGCTCCTCCAGTATCTCCATCCCATCTACCTCACCAAGTTCTCCAGTCACACCTACCAGTCCTCAAGCCATGCCTGACAGCTTCTCCCGGCTGAGGCCCACAACAGTGGGCCCATCTCTGTTTACTGCTGCACCCAGTACCGTGAGCAGGCATTCTTCTTTTCTAAACAGGATTCCTTCTAGGTATTTTATATAAATAAGTGTATTAAGTGTGCAGTGCGATGTGTGGTGTCTTGATGCACTTTGGAAGAACTTGTTTGTACTGACCTCACCCTACTTACCAGCATATATTTTTTTGTTGATGTTCAGCTAATACATTGACTTGCTAACAATCACTAACATCCAAAATACTAAACCCGTTCCTGCCAGGACCTGTTATGTAATATAACTGGATTAAGTCTAACAGTAAGAGTGGTTGAGAAGTGGACATGTTTAATCTTGATAGAAGAATACAGAGTGGGGGAACACAGTGATAATTCTTGTACATGTAAGAGGTTGCTACAAGGTTAGGGATCAATTGTTCCTGCTGGTCAGTGATGGTGAAAAAAGAAATGTTGAACTTAAGATGTTGAAAAGAAGATTTAGGCTGAATATCGATGGGAAAAAATTTCTTAGAGAGTGGTTAGACATGAAGCAAGCTAAATGGAGAGATTGTGGAATCCTGATTGCTGGCTGTTTTTAAAATAAATAAATAAATAGGTTAGATAAACATCTGTCACAGAAAGCTTAAGTTTATTTATTGACTTAAGTGACAGGAACAGACTTCTGTCTGTCACTTAAGCCTTCTGTTCCTGTCACAGAAGGCTTAAGTGACAGGAACAGACTTGATGACCTTATGAGGACCCTTCCAGTCCTGCAATTTTATATTGCTATATATTGTTCCTGTATATGTTGCTTAAAGTATTTCCCTTCAGCTTAAAGTACAATTCAGTCTCCCTTTTTTAAATAGACTCTCTGGCAGGTTCCCTGCTTTGAAATTAATTTTCTGTGTAGATCTTGAACTGGATTGTTGAAGGCTGTTGCTTGCTTGTCTGTGTCAGATTTGACTCCCTGGTGTAGAGATTTAAATAGCAGATTAGTCCCTTTGTCGGCCAGGCCAGGTACAGTTGTGCTATATTCTCTATTAGCTGATTCCAGGGTCTCCCAACCTCTGCATGCAAGAGGAGGGGAAACTGGTCAGCAGGCTTTTTGGTGCTGTCATTTCAGTAGGTGGATGCAGTTCAATTCAGCAGCTGAGAAATCTAATATAGTAAGATGCAACGACCTCTGTTTTAGAAGAGCTTCAGTAAGTGTATTAAAAGGCTTGTTTTTAAATGCTTTCTTTAGTTAGTTTTTGAGTGAATGTTTGATATTTTGGTTTGTGGATAACTTGTAGTGACTAGAGTCATAGAGCATGTCAATACAGTCTTCACTCTATTACTAGTAGTGTGGATTGTAACCATTGTTTGCATGTTTAAGGAGAAATGCTTTGACAAAATTTAAATGGAAAATGATAACCGTTCTAATTTTTCCCTTCCCTTCTGTCTCTTTGTTAGAAAAAATAAATAAAATCTTTTTTTCCCCTTTGTTCTCTGATGTCCTCATTTGCTTTTGTTGTGGTAGTACATACGACAACCCTTTCTCCCTCTTGCTTGCCGTTTCTGATGTGGCTGGGGAGAGTAGTGATGAAGAAAACGAAGATGATTTTTCTTGTGT
Source organism: Sphenodon punctatus (assembly GCA_003113815.1). NCBI lineage: Eukaryota > Metazoa > Chordata > Lepidosauria > Sphenodontia > Sphenodontidae > Sphenodon > Sphenodon punctatus. The sequence goes on from QEPC01007226.1 coordinate 180,171, forward strand.
CCAGTTTGGGTCCAGGTATTGGAGAAACAGTGTAACCTGCATGTCTGAGTGCTTAGAAACTAACACTGTCGGGAGTTTTAAGCGTGCGTCAGGGGAGTTTAGGAAAGAAGCAAAGCGAGATGAGTTGGATTGTTAATGGAAGGTGTGGAGTATAAACTCGTATAATGAATCCTAGTTTTGCCAGCTCTTTTAAAGAGAAATGACTTGAGATAAAGGAAATGTTGATCACATCATGTCTTGAAGTTTAATGATTAAGGGCTTGAAAGGAGATGTTTAAGTGAAACTGCTTACTCTGTGTGGCAAGAGGAATACTATTGATTGCAAACAATGTCCATCAACATTTCTTCTACCTCCTACACAAGCTTTTATCTTGCATTCCACAGACTGAAGACTTGTGTTAATGTGGGCAAAATGTTCAGTGCTATATCCCATTCCCAACTGATGTAAATTAAACTATTCTACTTGAAGTTAATGGAGCTGTGCCATTTTACACCTGACGTTCTGTCCCCTCTAATTTGAGAATCAAGTGTGCCTCATATATGCATTCATAAATGGAAATCAGCAGCTCTTGGAAGCAGGGGGTGATGAAGACCAATATACCTTTGGACACCATGCAGGCAGAAAAATAACTTGGCGTAAATAAAAAAAAACGTGTTAATTCCATTGCAAAGTGCTTTAGTTGTAGGACCTGGGGGGAGGGGAGGGGAGAATAGGCTGTCGGCTGTATGTAGAGGCTTTCCTGTAAACTAGAAGTATAAAATAAAACTTCTTGAATTTTGGATGGAGCAGGTAGGAAGTTCTTCTAGGAATGAAAGTGAAAGGTAACGTCATCTGTAATTATTTTATTATTACTTTTAGATTTATATCTTGCCCATCCTGAAAAATGAAGGCTCTGGAGGAGGGAAGGTTGCTTACAATAGTCACAGTAATCCAGATACATACATTAAAAAGCCAAACCTCTAAAATGTACCCATTCTTAATTGGACACGGTGAAACACTTGCGCCCCCACCCACCCACTCAACTCCCCACCCACTTTTCAACCACTCTGGCATCAGCCAGGGAGTCTATTCCCCTTTCAAAGCCAACACCATTCCCCATGCTTGACCAATAGATTTCCAATCTCCATAGAAATGCTTGCACATTGGAATTCAGCTGTTGGCCATTTCTAATCTATTGCTGTTTCCAGTCGGTCTGATTGTGAACATACTCTCCCCCTTCCCACGCATAAGAACTTTACTTTCTGCAGCAATACTGTGTGCATCTAAATTATCAAGAAATGGTTTCAGCATCCACTGTCAGTCCTCTTGCACATGCACCAGCAAGGCTCCTGCGTGTAATCAACTCCACCCTCCTACTGGAGCTTGCCCAGCCCACTTTGCAACCAGGCCACCACTACTGGAGTTAGCCCTATTACTTGTACGGCCCTGCCCTCCTGCTGGACGACCTAGCTCTGTACCCCCACACAACTGAGTTGCTGGAGCCAAACACCCTGCTGATTGAAATGTGGGGAGGTATGGAATACAAGATAAAAGAAGTTTTCATCCAAGATGGCAGAAGCCCCATTACATAGAATTGTAAAATTCGGAGTACAAAAAGACCTAAAAATGTTCTTGTGTTGGGAACAAATCTGCACTGCCTAGGAGGAAATGCATGAAGACCAAATACAGAGTTCTTACTGGCTCTTACATTTATGGTTAAATGGATGGAATGTTACAACACAATCTTTAAGTCAACAGGAATATTTGATATTCTCCAGCAACAATGTAGGGGGCAAAGTTTCACAAACCGTGGTTTCGAAGGCAGGAGATAAATGATTTCAGGGGAAATACTGTACCAAGGCTAATTTTTTTAATTTTTCATATGGAAACTTAGTTATTCTCCCCCCCCCCCCCAAATTTTACTTGATTTTAAGATTTATTCTTAATCTCTTATTAAAATCTTGATATTGTGCTGAGTTTGTCATTAAAGAGGATAGTTTTTAGACAAGTGGTTAAGAAATGAAAGGCCAAACAAGAGGCTGGAAAGGGGGGGTAAGATCTGAATATATGTATTTATTTAAATTTGTTATCCCGCCCTTCCCTAAAAAAAGGCTCCGTCAGAGTGGTTTACAGATAAATATAAACATATATAAAAGTATACTAAAAAGTCCATAAAAACAATAAAAGACTAAAACAATCTCAAAACCACCCAACCCTCCCACAAAACCCACCCAATTCCACCTCCCCATGTTCCACATCCAACCCCCCTCACAACCCTACCCCAAACCCACTCACCAAACCCTCTATCCCTGCCTGCCAAACGCCTTTACAAACAGAAAGGACTTGCGCTGCCTCTAGAAGATGCTCGGACTCACAAACCTCTGGGGGAAGGCAGTAACCAAGAACATCTCCCTGCGAGCCCTCGTTGTATGAACAAGACTAATAGAAATTACCCACAGGGAGTCATTCCCGCTCAATTGCAGGGGCTGCAATGGTGCATGGAAGGACAAGCAGTGCCTCGGATATGTGAGGCCCAGATGGTTTAGGGCTTTAAAGGTCAAAGGCCATGAATTGTGCCTGAAAAGCTATAGGGAGCCAGTGCAGACTACAGAGCACCGGTGTAATGTGCTCGCAGCACCTCATGCCACCCCCACACCCCGGAAGGAGACAAGCCGCTGGATTCTACACTGGTGGCGGCTTCTGAACAGTCATCAAGAGCAGCCCCATGTAGAGCGTGTTGCAGTAATCTAGCCTCGAGGTGATGAAAACATGGATGACCGTGGCCAGATCCAAACAGAAAGAAAAGGCCGCAGCCTCTTCAGCAGGTGGAGTGTGTGAAAAGTGCTCCTGGTCACCACCACAATCTGACGGTCCAGGTGCAGCAGAGCATCCAGAAGCTCCCCGAGGCTGCGAACCTGATTAGATGGGGGTATGGTTTTGCCTTGGTCAAAAGTATTTACAGATTAGGCAACGTCCAGTGAATTAATCCCAGAAGTGCTGGAAAATATCCTTTCACGAGCCACCAATTTCAGTGATTATGTGTTTAAAGCTTCAAACTTTTGAATGAATGTGATTCAACTGCTTCCATAAACCAAGATGTATGTTTTTACATAAAACGGAAAAGGTTAAAGAGGGGGAAGAGGACAGAGCTGCTAGAGAACTAGTCCCATCTGTGCAGTCTTTCTTGTGTGACCCTGGACAAGTCGTGTCATCTGTCTCTGTCTCCTTGATATGGGTATTATGCTTATCACAAAAGTGGTAAAGCTGAAGTTTACTGCCAGACACATAGGTGTTAGAAAAGGAGCTGCTGGAACATACTGACTAAAGCACAAGAAGTTCCCAGCAGCAGATGATTCCTGCTTCCAGCAGTTCCAAAGGATCAAAAGAATGAGGCTGCTGAGAGGCTACCTTAAAATACAGTGACATTAAAATTATATTTGCAAACTGAAGGCTATCAAATGTTGTACTTTACTTTAAAAGTTAAGGCATTGTTGTGTACTGGGCAAATGGAGCCCAGGAAGCCTTGCTTCTGTAACTTGTTGCAAAAATAATTAAAAGTAGTTTATAAAAATGTAGATGAACAACATATGAGGTGGAGAAGCTCTCCTAGCTTCTGTAAAGTAGATTGTTGTATATGTTTGCTTTAAGTAGAGTTAGTTATCTTTATTTATTATTCATTTATATGCCGCCCCATCCTGCCTCTAGCAGCTCAGGGCAGCTCACAACAAAAAGTATAAATACAGTAAAACCAGAATAAAACACATAAATAGATCAACAATATAAAAATCATTACAATAAAAGCAGGTAGAACGTGTAAAAAAATCAATTAAGAAAACCCACCTACCCCATAGGTCTGGTGAGGTGGGTATTCTCAGTAGGAATTGGAAGATATATAGATTAAATGGAATTGCAGAAACATACCTTAGAAAGGGGTACTTCTGGCTATTTCATAGAGGAATCTTGTAAAACACAGTAGTGGAATGATGACATCGGACACAACTTGCGGGAATAGGAAATTAAAATGGAGGGGCACTACATTTCATTGCTGTGAAAGAGTTACTTACAAATAACTGAAGACACAAAGTATAGTTAGCCAGCATGTTCCAAATGTTCCATGTTGCCTTTAATCATTAAAGGAAAAAATATTCTGGTGTTGGCTGTGACACTTAGTATACCTTTTGCTTTTATAAGTCATTCCTAATAGCTAAAGCATGGTGCTACCCTCCTGTTCTCTGCACGACACATATTTATGTGAGAGCCCCGCTTCCTCTGTCGTATTGACTGTAGTCCTTGCCATGAGATTCCTTGACATTCCCTCTCTTTCAGTGAGAAGTGTCTGATAGATGACATGGTTTTACCTATTAAGTCTTTGTTACAAAGTTCTTCTTCTCAAACTTTTCATCTCATGGGCTGCTTGAGAGAGAGAGAGTTCCTGTATCCACCCTGTCCCAAACTCTTTGCAGCAGCTGTGTGGCTAGGTTGCATTAAATTTTGATAAAGTGATGGAGATAAAAGTAATTGTGCTTTGACGAGAGGAGCAGCTGCTTGTTGGTGCTCTCCATGCATATTTAGCTTGCTGCTTCACATTGATCTCTGGCACAACTGCTCTAATTTTATAGGTCACTGCTTTTTTCATTGATTAGCAAAATACCTTTAAATAAATTAACCCTTGAAAAAGCCCTCCTTTAGTACACCAGTAGCAACTGAAGGCAAGCCTGCCCCCCGGAGTTTGATTGGTGAGGGGTAGGCCCACAGGGAAAGGCTCATGTCTCCAAGCCCTTTTATCCAGGTGACTCGGAGGAAGTCTCTCCCTCCTTCCAGCTCTCATTCCAAAGAAGGAGAATGGTGCCAATTGGAAGATGGGTGTTGAAGGAGGAGGAATTTGTGAGGATATGACTGGGGGAACCATCCTAGACCCAGCCTGGCCATGAACCAACACAAAATTAGGCAGCAGGCAGCAGTGGTTCAAAGACCGGTTGTTGTGAACTACTGTTCTAAGCTGCCCAGATAGCATCTTTAGGGCTTGAATTACTAGGTTTTGCCAGCCTACTAATTCCAGTGACATCCACAGAGTTACTATGGTTGAAATGTTTATTTTTTTAAAGAAAAAGTTGTGAAACAACTACACCAGGAGTAGAAAGGGACTTTCAGTGTAGTCGTTCAGATTGAAGGCTGCAGCTAGCAAAAAGCCTCACTGCTTGCAGACTGGGGTGGAGTAGCTCTGCAGTCCCCAATTAATAGCCACTGCTATGAAGCCCCGTGGTTTTCCCATGCCCTTTGCCAGGTATGAGATATGTTATATAAGACTATACTTTCTCAGTTTCCATTTGGAATTATTATTATTATAAGCATTTATATAGTGCCAGCGATGTACCTGGCACTTTACAAGAAGCAAGATAGACATGGTCCCTGCCCGACCTTGGCTTCTTGTTGTACAGCAAAGGGAAACAGGCATGTAGGTGTCCCTTGGTATATGTTACTTATTAAGGCTGTAACCCAAGATTTGGATAAAACATGAATACTGACCTCTTCACTAGTCACGTAAATGAACTGAAAATGTACAAGTCTTGTATGCATGATCGTGTGGTGTGTTGGGGCGGGCTATTCTGCTATAGGGAAGTTGCATTTTCAAGAGAGAGACTGGGCGTTAGAACTGGTGCGAACAAGGGTTTGTATGTTGATTTTAATTTCTTTTTCTTTCCTTTTCTCTAAAGTGGGGGTGGCTCTGGAGGGGCAAGTGCTTCTGATTCCTGCAGTGACCATTTCACTATTGAAACTTGCAAGGAGACAGAGATGCTGAACTACCTCATTGAGTGTTTTGACAGAGTTGGAATAGAAGAGAGAAAAGCCCCAAAGGTACAGCAGAGAGGAGCAAAGTCCTATCGGGGGATGTGGAGGGGATGTAGACAGTCCTCCATCTCATTTAGGCTTATCAGGGGGAAATGACTGTTTGCAGCAGACGGTAGCTTTATAAAATCTTTCTGAAGAATTTCATTCCATGAACCATATGACTATAGATCCCACTGAAATTCGTATTTAGCTTTCTTTGTTAGCCTGTCATGTTCAAAATCCCTTCTACGTTAGTTTCGTGTTGTAAAAACTGATGGTATTTTGCTGTCAATGATCTATTCCACACTGAAGCATATATCGATTATATCTGCAGAGAGCTCTCTTTTACAATTAACTTAATACTAACCCCCTCGTATATAGACAGTAATGGAAAAGAAAATGTAAATTATCTTTTTAAATATAATCTGAAGGCTTTGGAAATATGCCATCTGTTTTCTTAGACTACAGAGGGACACTTGATTTCCTGTCTGCCTTGTTTAGGGACAATTGCAGTTTGCGTTAAAACTAATTTGCTGATACTTTTCTTAGATGTGCAGCCAGCCAGTGGTTAGCCAGTTACTGAGCAACATCCGATCACAGTGCATTTCCCATGCTGCTTTGGTGCTACAGGGATCCTTAACACAACCAAGGTGAGTATATTTGATAGGCCATGACAGTTGGAAATGCTTTGTTAGGAATGTATTTGAACTTACAAATGTAGGAAACTACGGAACAGTGACACATTTTCGATAAATACATATAGTGTATATCATTAAGATGACTCGGGACTTGTTGTTTTAAAACAACTTTTGCACTGTAGTTCTACTAATGGAACTACCATGTCTAAACCATAGTCCTCCAGTATAGGCGTCTTTCTATTGAGAGCTTGTTCCAGAATAAGAGAGATTCTTCTGAGAGAGCAGAAAAACTACATCCGTGTTAGTGCTTGTGCCAGTAAAAGTATAGCAGTAAAAAACAACGAACAAATGAACAGAACAACCCACCATACTCTAGAGACAGGTTAAGTGTAGGTGTATTCATTTTGACTTTGGGTTGATTTGGTTTTTTTGGATGAGTAAAATCCAATAATTTCCAGATGTACTTTTTTCAAGACCAGTTTTGTACTAGCCTTTTAAAAATTTAGTGATTAATATGAACAACTCCGCTATAACAACCTCATGCATGTACATATCTAGCAGAAGAAAAGGCATAGGTTTCAGTTTCAAACTGCCAATTGCGGAGGCATGAAGAAGTTTAGTAATTAAGCTTTATTAACACAGACTTAAAGCTAGGAAAAAACAAAACAAAAAACAGGTTGAGGTTAGTGGAACAAACCTAGTTAACTGGGATGATCATAGCAAATGATCTCTCTACTAGGAAGGGGTTGAGGGGACAACCAACTAGTTTATAGAGGCTGTTTGGGAGGAAACAGACAAAATACCAGTCTCGTTAGCTTGGTGATGCAAGCAATAGCATGTATTGCAGGATAATCTTTGTAAAACTGACTTGGTAGCTGCTTATGTACTAAAAGCGGTTGTCCCCATTATGCCCTTCTATTGTTAGCCTTTGCGTGTATCAGTAAATGTGTGGTGCTTCTGTAACCTTTCCTGAAAAATAGTCTTCTTTTTGTCCATGCGTACACACAGGTCATTGCAGCAACAGTCTCTGTTGGTACCGTATATGCTATGTAGGAACCTCCCATTTGGCTTCATCCAAGAACTAGTGAGAACAACTCACCAGGATGAAGAGGTGTTCAAACAGGTAAGAGGCTTGTCCCTATTAGTTATACTAATACTTCAAATGGCTAAACACAACACACAAGATGGTCTTTGACTGTTGTTGCACACTGCAGACCACTTCATGAGACCACAGCTTGACAGTGGGTAAGAACAGATGTGACAATAGCCCGCTCTGGCCCGCTTTGTCATGATCTGGCCTGGACCTTCCTTGCACGTCTGTGCAGGCGCAGCCAGATGCTGGCCTCGAATTTCCCTGGACCATGTTATTGGCTAGCCGGGTCTCTGACCTCAGAAAACCGCTGAGGTCACAGCCCAGGCAACAGTCTGTCTAATCAGGCCAGAGCAGGCTCTTGTGTCCGTTACTGCCCGCCCGGATCCAGTTCACCATAGCCAGCTGCCATGGCTGCCTGTCATGACGGGATGCTGGGTGCAGCGTAGGGGCAGGGCTGGCCAGCCCCACGTTCATGCATTTCCTGGTGACTCAACTGGACCATGTTGGTGGTTTATTGTGCTGCCTAACCCAGACCGGACTGTGTTGTCGTAGTCCGCTTCCCAAAGATTTGCTTCAGGGACAAGTGAGTAAGTACATTGGGGGGTTTGCTATTGTTTTTTTATTAATTAATAAGGAAATTGAGAGAGAACTACAATCTGTGTGAAGTGTCATTCACAGTAAGCAAATATTAAGTTCTTTGCAATAAAATGTCTTACAGATCTGATTCCTTAGAAAGCTGTCCTGTTCTATGAAATAGTGAAGTGTGCTACCAGAGTTTTGTGTACAGTAGGATCCTATTATAGGGACTGGATTGAGCTGTGTCTGCTCTGATTGATTTATCAAATGTATCCCCACAGAATAGTTTGTCAAAAGGAAAAATAGCATTCGGGTAGTGAACTCCCATTCAAAGTTTCATCGAAGTTAGATGCTTTTTTGCCTTGGATAATTTCCCCCTACAATCTGATTAATAAAACAAAACAATAGACTTCCAAATCGAACACATGGACAAAAATAAAATGTGTGATGTTCAGTACAAGAGCAAATTAATATAATTATTTCAAGATCTAGAGCACCTTCCACCCAAGAATTACTTAATAATTAAAGACTCTCATCCCCCTCTCCCATTAAGCAAAGGAGCATTAGTATCCCTGTGTTACTGATGAGGGCGCAGTGGTATAGCCAGGACTTGAAAAATAAGGAGAACTAGATTTCTAGCCCTGTGTTCCCACCACTAGGTCATGCTTCTGCCAGTCAATTTAAAGCTAAAGCAGGTTGGTTAGGTTGTAATTGGCTCTAACACTGCAGCACACTATTGATATTCCTTTACATTCAGCCAAGTGGCACTCAAAACAGTTTTCAAGTATTCTTTGCAAAGCAAGAAATTCCAGCCTTGAATTTACTGTTGGAAGCATTATTGTTGAGGGCAAGGACAAAGGGCAAGCATATTACGGCCAAGAATAATTGACTTTTAAAAAGCAGTTTTTGATCCAGTAGTGTTTTGAAACTGTTGGGCTGAAATCTTAACATCTGAGTTGAGGCATTTTCATTTGCACGTTGACTCTTCCTTTGGTTCTTGTTGCTAGTGAATTCTTTTATAAAGACTGTGTCTGAAATAGGAATTGACCACTCATTAGATCACTAGCCTGGGAATCTGCAGATTTTCTTTCCCTGCTCTGTTATAGGCTCCATTTGTGATGATATTGGTCACGTAGTCTTTTTGTGACTCATTTCCCCATTGGTAGAATGACAGCTCTGCCTCATCTTATACAAATGAAGAAAGTGAAGATTGTGTAGTGCACAGATCATTTGAAAGGGCAGTGGGCAGGTAGTCGTCCAATATAAAATAAGATTGCCAATATGGAGAAAATAATCTAGAATAACTAAAGTTGTGATGTTAAACCAGCTTAAATCCCAGTGTGGACATTTTTATTTGGATTAACATTGGTTTATTCTTAACTGTATTTGGAAGAAGATTAACTTAACTGGAATAAGCCCCTCGTAAATCAGAGTAGACGTGTTTACATGAGGACTTAACCTGACTTAATTAAGCCAGTACAACTCTGTATAGACAAGGCTAATGAAAGGGGTAGAGAATGGCTTATGGAAAGCTTGTGATGTGCACGTTACAATAAACCCTGAAACCGTGGTTAGAACAACTGGATTTAAAAATAGACATGTTGTAACGAAGTCTTCTGACACAGCAGAGTTTGTATTTCTTTATTCAAGAGACCCACAACTATTCTACTTGGGTTTCAGTGATAATACTGTTTTGTAAAATGAACATTTGATTTTGCCCAATGAGGGGGAAAGCTCCACATAGATAACTGTGAGATTGAGCCATGATAATTGGCTGCTGTTATCTTTTACCTAATAATTTCCTCAATACTTCCTCCATCATTAACCATCAAAAAGCTACTGTTTTCTTTGTGCCTGTTGCAGCTATTTATCAACACAGGCATAAAATCCAATTGCCCGCTATGATGCTGATAAAATAGATTACTCACTTCAGGTGAGTGGGCAACTAAACTACTGCAAGGTTTGGCTATCATGCTGTTGAAGGAAACAATGTGCTTGTTGTCATGGCAGTGAGCATGCTCATTTGTGCCTGCCTGTTAATCAGGCCATTTCTGTGATGGAGGTTTTAAGTAGTCTCAAGGAAGCCTGTATACATGATTTCCCCATGTGGGGGTGAATTACTGAATTAAGCCTTTAACTTTGCCAATGTGATAGCTTTTCAACAGTTAATCAGTAATGTGTGTGATTGTATGTTGCCTTAGTTATACACCCTAGTCCTGACCAGCATGTTGTTTTGTAATACACGCCATGTTCTTGGCACCCAGTGGTTAGTGAAATTTCCCTAAGATTCATGTAGTTGGACTACTTAATAATGCATACAAATTAATTCAGAAGGTTCCATGCACAGACACTGTTGATGCATTATTTACATCTGAATGTAGATAAGCAATGTGATTCTGTTTGTTTTTTTTTTGTTGGTGTTTTTTTTACAGATCTTTATCCCAATTTTACGAGGTTTGGCACTTACATCCAAAGAGTGCTCCCTTGATAGTGACAATTTTAAATACCCCCTTATGGTAAGTAATCCCTTTCTCATGGCACTTACTGTAAAACGTTCTGCTCTTTAAGATAACTCTGATCAACCTTGTTTGGCTTACTTCAGATACCTTTGTGCACATTGAGCTGATGTTAAAACTTTCAAGTGTTATCAGATGAGACTCAGAAGGGAATTAACAGATGGAGAACACAAGGCTACTAGTCTCAGGCTTAATGTACAACAGGTGTTGAGAGGCTTAAATGTGTTTCTTTTGACGATGCAGATGAACAAATGTATTTTCTTGCCTGTTAAAGTGCGGACCATGTGTGCTTGTACATTAAATTATTAGAAATAAAAATTTATTATGCTTCTAATTTTGTTTTAGTCCTTTCATGTCTATCAGTTTGGTGGAAAAGTGCTATAAACAGACTTAAATCAAATTCATGGCTACCTCATAGCTAATGCCCTCTTGTAAGCTAAGCACATGTAAGTTCTCGAATGTATCTGTCTCTTTATGTCCCTTTCTCCTTGTTCATCTTAGATTATAAGTCTTTTGGGGTGAAACCTGCCTCTAATCATGATAATTCAGTGCCAGGAACATTGCAAGAGTAGTGTTAGAAGTAATAATAATCATATTATCTATTGTAGAAAAAACTCATAGCAATCTGGCCTCCCTCATCCATGCCTTCCTCACCTCGAGGCTGGACTACTGCAATGTGCTCTACGTGGGGCTTCCCTTGTGCCTGGTTCGGAGGCTGAATGTGGCGGCCCGTCTCCTTTCAGGGACGGGTCGTCGGGAGCACATAACACCTGTGCTCCGGGCTCTGCACTGGTTGCCGATAGCGTGCTGAGCCAGGTTCAAGGTGCTGGCATTGATTTACAAAGCCCTTCACGGTCTCGGCCCCTCATACCTCAGGGACCGCCTCGTCCTCTGTGCCCCGGAGCAGCTCCTTCGGTCTGCCAGGGGTGCCTTCTTGGAGGTCCCCCGTGTTAAGCGGGGGGCCACAATGGAGAGGGCATTCTCGGTGGCCGGGCCACGTCTTTGGAACTCCCTACCGGAGGAAGCTCGCCTGGCCCCAAGCCTTTTGATATTCCGGCGAAGGTGTAAAACCTGGCTGTTCACCCGGGCCTTTGGGGGAGGGGGCGGTTTAGTGTATTTTTTATCGCCCCTACCCTATTTATTTTTTAATGTATCTGAATAATTGAGATCGTATTTTTATGAATAATTGAGATCGTATTTTTATATGTTTTATATTGTGTTTTTATTGTTGGAAGCCGCCCCGAGCTGTGTCCAGAAGGGGCGGGGTATAAATCAAATAAATAAATAAATCTCCCTACTGTGACAAGCTACTGCAAGGTCATTTTCATACTCCGCAGATCTGCTTCCTATGCGTTTTTGAGGCAGACTTTAATGACAAAGTATGAATAGGGACTTCAGTAGAACTACCTACAAGCAAGTGATTTGAAACTTATAGCCTAAATTGTTACTACTTTAGATAGTATGGCTGAGGTGACAGTTACAGGTGAGAAAGATGGAGTATCTCCAGTCTCCTGTAGTAGCCAACTAGCTCAGACCATGAGAATCTGTCTTACTGATAAGGCATGAGTCAGAAGGGCACTGCTTTAATTCAGTTGCTGGGTTGAGTTTACAGTGCTGAACATTAAAATGAATATGTTGGGACTTTGCAAACAAAGCAAATTTGATGGTGATGTCACCAAGCCACATTTTAAAAATACTTTCCAGTGATGATCTACATCGAGTTGTCTTAAACGCAGTTCTTTTTGGACCCTTTGTGAAACTTGACCTGCTGCTTCAGCATATGTCAGTTTATAGGTTTTCCTAAATTATGTATGTACAATAGAGTTTGAAAATTGCAAAGAGTTAGCCAGTGAGGTACAACTGTGCTAACATTTAATACAGTATAAATGAAGTATGTGAATTAATAATACAAGAGGAATAGCAGACCTTACATTGTGTTTGTTTTTTCACAACTTTTCTTTTGTTGTTGCCTTATTTCTTTCTCTGCTGCATATTACAGTGAGTTAAGGAATGTAGATAAGATTCCTTGTTCCAGGCTCCAGCATTCATCTGACAATCTTCCACTCTGGACTAGAAGACAAAGTATTTGGTGTGTGTAGGACAATAGTCCTATTGATTGCTCTTACTGACTCTTGTATGGCAGTTGAGGAGTTCAGTGATGCCATCATTATGTACTGAACTAATTTCTAAAAGAAGTGTGATATTTTAATCTCCACTGAATCCTTTGTTTTTTACAAGGTAAACAGACATGTACAAGGAAAGATTGGTATAGGGTATGCTTTCGTATTTAATCTTTGTTTCTCCTTCTGTCCCCTGTCAGTGCTCCGCACAGGTAGCTCTGCGCGTGGCCGACAGGAGGCAGAAGAAGAATCTTTTCGATGTGCGCATGTGCAGCTACCCTCCTCCTCAGTTGAAACTTCTGCCTTCGGCTGTCAGGAGGCGAGCCACGCAGCTCCTGCAGAAGACAAAAAAAACCCAAAACAATAATTGAGCGAGATTCCTGGTGAGGGAGCACCAGTCAGAGCGGCAACAGTACCGGTGAATCCCGGGCTGGAGAAAAGCTGCCACGCAAAGCGCCCGGGAGCTTACTTCGGGGGCATCAGGGACGAAATCCAACCGCTCCCCCCCTCTTCCCGCCGCACGGGGGAAAAGCCGCTCCAGGTTGCCGCGCAAAGCGCCCGGGAACCTGATTACAGGGATCGGGGGAATCGGAGTCCCTTCCCCCCCCCCCCCCCCCCCTCACAGATACACTCACGGCACGGGAGTTGGACCGGACTGAGCTGGTGCCGCACCCCCGCTCAAACCAAGGATCACCGTGAGTAGGCCCAGTGGGCACATCCCAGCCGGGGCCCCTACCCTCCCCGTTGTTCCTGGCGGCCACCATGGAAGGAGCGCCTGTTGCGGACGCGCCGCCGCCAGCACCGGGCCAGGGAGGCCCGACGATGGATGTCGCGTTCCTGGCGGCATCCATGGAAAAAATCCAGAAATTCCTAGATCGCTTGTGGGAATTGCAGGGCAAAGGCCCTGACATCCCCTCCCCCACTGCCTCAACCGCAAAAAAAGCAGGAAAATCGGCTGGCAAAGCAACTAAAAGGGGCAAACGTCCACCAGGGGGCACTATTACAAAACTTCTCAGATCTCCACAGCACTCGACTGATGAGAGTGATTCTGAGGTGCAGGCCAAGAGGCCTAGGGAACAGGACCATTCATGCCTGGGGCTGGAGTCTGATGGGGAATCTGACCAGGACTGGGAGGATCTGGATGACCAGAACTCGCCAGAATATAGTGACCCCAGGGATAAGGAGAGGCAATTCCCCTTCTCATGCAGGGATGAATTTATAACACAAGTAATTAAGACTCTAAAACTGGTTGAGAAGCCCCCTAAGGAGGCCTCGTCAGACTCCCAAGAGGAGGATAATCGAGATTATGTTCCGTCTGTCCATGGCAGGGACTCGGGGGCCCCGTTAGATAAGGCCTTCGAGAAGCTAATTTTGGAGGAATGGAAACAGCCCGATTAAAGCAAAGAGGATGAATAAGATTCAGTTCTCTCTATATGCCATCTCCAGAAAAAGGCAACCATTGCTAAAAAACCCGAAGGTTGATGCAGCAGCGGTTTCGGTGGCCAAACAAACTGTGTTCCCCACAGAAGGGGACTGTTACCCTAAGGATGCCACAGATAGGGGCATAGAAACTTCGTTGCGAAGGGGTTTAGACTGTTCCTCCATGGCGATGAGGGTGAATCTCATCTCATCCTATGTGGCTAGGGCATTGTTGGCGTGGACCCAGGAAGCCCATGACGTTAATATTTCTGACAGAAGGGCCCAGGTTCTGGCTGCTCGAATTAATCTAGCAACAGCTTTTCTTGCCGATGCTACAGTGGACGCAAGAGCGGTGTCAACAGCCGTAGCTGGAAGGCGTAAATTATGGCTCAGAACCTGGCAGGGGGACCCAACCTCAAAGAACTTGCTCTCTGCCTCTCCCTATAAGGGATTCAAATTATTTGGTGTATGTCTAGACAGTGTCCTGGCAGATGCTAATGATAAATTAAAGCAAAGGAACCTACAGAAAATGGCTACAAAAAAGTCACCATTTCGGGCCCCTTACCTCAAGAACAGGGGAGGATATAGTGCAGGGTATAGTCTTTTTCGTAGGCAGGGACAGTACAGGTTCAACCAGCTTAACCGATTCAACCCCCGCAGAGGGTCTAGAGGCCAAGGGCCCAGACATGACAAACAATGCTCAAGACCTTTCACCCAATCAAGAAAGGCTGATGCATGACTGTACCGGGGCGATGCAAGTGGGGGGCAGGCTTCAACATTTCTCCACCTGTTGGGCAGAGTCAATATCAGATGCCTGGGTGCTGGACTGTGTGACTCACGGTTACAGCATAGAACTAAAAGTCACGCCCCGACACGGTTTTATCACATCCCCACGCTCGGCAAAACCACAAAAACATCACGCAATGCTCCAGGAGATACAGAGGCTCCTCTCAATAGGGGCAGTGGAACAGGTACCCCCGAACCAACGGGGCCTAGGACTATACTCCATCCTCTTTCTAGTGCCCAAAAAATCAGGGACCTGGAGAGCGGTACTGGACCTGAAATCACTGAACAAAACAGTAAAATATCAATGGTTCAAGATGGAGACAGTTTCGTCTATTTGTCAGGTCATCAGGAGCGACGATTGGTTGGCGGCCTTTGATCTCAAGGACGCATACCTTCATAGTCCAATAGCGGAGTCCCATCGCCAGTGTCTGCATTTTTGCTATCAGGGGGACCATTACCAATTCAGGGCCCTGCCATTCGGCCTCTCGTCGGCTCCGAGAACGTTCACCAAGGTTCCCCGATAGCAAACCTGCGGAAGGAAGGGGTCCACATCTACCCCTACCTGGACGACCTTCTCATCAGAGCCTACTCCAGGGAGAGGACCATAGCAGATGTAGCCAAGACAATAACTTATCTCGAGACCCACAGCTTCCTGGTCAACAAGGCAAAGAGCCACTTGTCTCCGACTCGCGAGCTACAACACCTAGGTGTACTGATAGATACTTCCTTAGGCACCGCACGCATACCACTGGACAGACAACAACGCATCAGGTTGATGGTGGCCCAGCTGAACTACCAATCCCGGGCAAGACTCCTCCTCTGTCCCTTCTCTCACCCTTCCACGCCTTCCCTGCTCCCCTAAGCGCCTTCGTCCCTTCTCACTTGCTGCCCCCCATGCCTGGAACTCCCTCCCTGTCCACATCCGCCTTGCCCCCTCCCTTCATACCTTCAAATCTCTCCTTAAAACTCACCTCTTTCGCTCTGCTCTGTCTGACTCTTTATCCTGCTGAGCCACTATTCCTATACCTACAGTCTGTTTACCCTTATCCTTGCCACATGGACCTGCCTGCTGTCATTCTCATCGTAACCAAGCCAAGTACGTGCACTTGAGACCTCGCATCTTCATGAATGTTAGACCCCTTGTCTCTCCCTTTGTTCCCCTTCCTATGTCTCTCCCCCAGCTCCTGTCGCTCAGATTGTAAGCCCTAGGGGCAGGGACCGTGTCTATTTTATTACTTTGTAAAGTGCCATGTACACTGCTGGTGCTATATAAATGTTTGTTAATAATAATAATAATAAGACTGAAACACCTAGCACAGTTGCTCGGCCTTTTAGTATCCTGCACCAAGCAGGTATAATGGGCGCGATTCCATCCTCGCCCCTTGCAACAGCTGCTGAGGCCTATGCAAAAAGAGCTTACGAATTGACTGAATCCATGGGTGCAAATTCCAAGAGGTTTTCAAAAATCAATGTCCTGGTGGTTAAGGGGCAAGACATTCACCGCCGGAACTCCACTATCAGATCCCACTCGCACTGTCATAACAACGGACGCCAGCCTGACGGGCTGGGGAGCCCAGATGGGTCCTCATCGATACAGGGCCTGTGGTCCCCCTCAGAACGCAACCGTCATATCAATTTCCTGGAACTCAGGGCCACTCACCTAGCACTGATACAGCTAGCCCCCAGCATAAGGAACTCACACATACTGATCTACACCGACAACACAGCAGCAAAAGCTTATATCAACCATCAAGGGGGGTCCAGGTCTCCGACACTACAACAGGAAGCTGTGAGATTGTTTGCTTGGGCTCAACACAATCTCCTTTCAATAAAAGCACTGCACATAAAAGGTTCAGACAACATCCAGGTGGACTGATTGAGTCATCAAACGCCGGACCCGCATGAGTGGCATCTTCACCCGGAAGTGTTCCAATCCTTGACGAGGAGATTCGGTCAGCCAATGATGGACTTATTTGCGAGCAAACAATCCAAGCAAGTACAACGGTACATGGCAAAATTCATGGACGGGGACGCGGAGGCAGTAGATGCACTCAATCAACAGTGGCCAAAGGACCTGCTGTATGCCTTTCCGCCGATACCGTTAATATCCAGAACAGTGGTCAAGATCTTCAGAGACAAAGCTCACGTGATCCTGATCGTTCCCTACTGGCCAGGAAGACCATGGTTTTCCGATCTGGTGGAGCTGAGTTTGGAGCGGCTACTACATCTTCCATTAAGACCGGACCTGCTGTCCCAGGGCTCTCTCCGGTGCGAAAACATTGCCATTTTAAAGCTGACGGCATGGCACTTGAGCGCACAGCATTGAGAGCACAGGGCTACTCAGAGGCCGTTTTGAGTACATTACAGCAAGCTAGACGCCTGGCCACCAGAAGGGCCTATGGGTCCTCCTGGAAAACTTTTGCTCATTGGGCAGGGAACAAGGGGGTGGAACCTACGCAGGCTGGGGTGCATAATATTCTTCAATTCCTTCAGGAGGGCTTAGAAAAAGGGCTGAGACCTAATACATTGGCTCGCCAGTCGACTGCCATTGCTTCCGTATTAGTCTATTTCCCAGAAAAAGCTTTTACCTCATAGACATATTAGACAGTTTCTACGTGCGGCACGTAATATCTCTCCACCAGTAATGCATAGATGCCTGTCATGGAACCTTAGTCTAGTTCTGGATGCCCTCACTAGAGCCCCTTTTGAACCCATGCAGCAGGTATCTTTATATATGTTGACCCTTAAGGTCGTATTCCTAGTCGCGGTTACATCTGCCCGAAGGGTCTCTGAACTTGGAGCTCTATCAATAGAGAAAAATTACTGCTCATTTAGAGAGCAATCTGTCACTCTTAGGCTAGATGAGGCCTTCATCCCTAAGGTGAACTCTACTTTTCACAGGGCTCAGGAGTTAGTGTTGCCCTCCTTCTGCCCTAAGCCCCCTCACCCTAAGGAAAAGGTCTGGCACACCTTAGACCTCAAGATCTACATTAAAAGGACTCGGAATCAGATCGGCTTCTGCCTTGTTCATTAACATTAGACCTGGTTACGCGGGGGGAAAGGCTTCTAAGGTGCTAATTTCCAAATGGGTAAAACAATGCATAATAGAGGCCTATAAGGAAAAGAACAAGGTACCCCCGCTACAGATATGGGCCCACTCAGTCAGGGGCGCTGCCACTTCTCAGGCTTTCAAGGCTAGGGCATCCTATGAGGAGATATGCAGAGCGGCAACATGGTCCTCCCCGCATACCTTCGTCAAACACTACAAATTGGACGTATTTAAGTCCGCGGATGCCGCGTTTGGCAGGAGGGTCTTGCAAGCGGTTCTGGAGGTTCCCAGACCTGTTTGCTCCCACCCATAGTTTCCGGGTTCGGGTACATCCCGTGCGGAGCACTGACAGGGGACAGAAGGAGAAACAAAAATTGGTCACCTACCTCAGTGAATTTGTTTCTCTTCTTTCCAACTGTCAGTGCTCTGGCCCTCCCTGTCAAACAGCTCCTATCTAGACGGGAGGGCATTCTGGAATGCCCTATTAGTAATCAGCTTAATAGTAGATGTAGTTTCGTTGCACTCCAGTTGAGGGTAGTTGACAACACTTCATAGAATGTTAAGATCCTGTACGGGACATAGTAACAGTTCTGGTTACAGTTTGTTAAGGCCCCTCTAGGGGCGTAGTCACTAATGAGTGTGTATGAGATTTTCCAGACTAAAGGACACTATCCTCGGCTTGGTCATCGACTGAGGAAGAGGGTAGCTGCACATGCGCACATCGAAAAGATTCTTCTTCTGCCTCCTGTCGGCCACGCGCAGAGCTACCCGTGCGGAGCACTGACAGTTGGAAAGAAGAGAAACAAATTCACCGAGGTAGGTGACCAATTTTTGTTTCCATTTTAGTCAGTACAAGCTATAGCTCTAACACCAGTCTACAGGATTGGGCCCATGTGTGTTCAACTATAGTTATTTTCAATAATAGCCAGGACACAATGGAAAAGATACCTGAATGTGTTGTGTTCTTCTTGCAGGCATTAGGTGAATGTATTGTGTTCTTCTTGCAGGCATTAGGTGAACTATGTGAAATCAAGTTTGGGAAAACGCACCCTGTGTGCAGCTTGGTAAGTGCATCCAGACTGATTTTGGTTCTTTGGAGGACCCTACAGTACATTTTGCACACTCTTGAATTGCATTATTAGAGAGGTGGTTGTTCTAAGGATCTTATCCTCACAAGGGTGGGGGAAATTGGTTCTAGGTACATGAGTGTTCTGAAAACGTAAGTTTGTAGTGGCTTTTATTTTTTATGTTTAAAGTGTTTTAAGTGACCTGCACTGTTGATGTATTTAGCGTTTGTGTAACACAAATGTAACTGAGCTGTGTTGGCACTTAAATAATTTTTCCTCCTAAAGATTTTCTCAGTATGACTGTGTTGGACATGCTTATCTTATTAAAGTCACTGGCATAATTTCTTTTGATTTCAAAGGGTGTGGAGTTTCACCTCCAACTTATTTTTCTGGCAAGCATTTCTGCAGATGTTTCTGGCAGATGTTTGTGAATTACATCTGTAGCTAGAATATCCAGATTTCTGAAACTCTTAATATGATTTAAAATTCTTTTCTGCAAGGTCCAAGTCTTCACACGCATTGCATAAAAGAGCACACACCCTGGTTAATGAAACTCAAGTGACTATAAGTAGGGCTATGTATTTTTCATGGTGGTCATGTTTCTCGTGAAATATTGCCTCCTCCGTGACTTTTTACCTTTTCCCGTGACTGCCATGAAAGCTCTCGTTTTTCCCTTCTGAAGCCGCAGCGCCGCATTGCCATTTTTTGAGGTGTGGCAGGGACCACTGAGAGCTCTTTAAAAGGCTTTCTGAGACCTCTGCCTGCTAGTAGTGCTGCAGTAGCAGTAGCCGATGGGACTGGGAGATAAAGCTGTTTGTAAACAAACTCCTTACCCCCGCACCCCCCAGTGAGTGAGCAGAAGGTTGTTGCCTTGTAAAGAAGGTTCTTCGAGATGGCTATGAACATTCTCACAACTGGGTTGTGTATGCTCACCCTATTCAAATAATAGACCACGTGATGGTCTCGAGCTCCTCTAGTATAAAAAGCATTCTCCCTCTCAGAATGACAGTTCCTTCCAACCCTTTCTAGGAATATAAGAAAATTCCATGCGGGGCTGGAAGGGTGGTTGTTATGAGAATGTTCGATGCCATATCGAACAACCTTGTTTACAAGGCAACAACTCTGCCCCATTTGAGGACTTTCCCTCTGCCACCCCTTCTTTTAAAAGGCTGTTGATAGGCTTTGGATAGGACCCTGGGGCTTACAGTATAAGGGGCTTTGGACAGGCTTACAATCTAAGGAGTTTATCCCCCATTTAAATACCCTGGGACTTACAATCTAATGCGCTGCCCTTCCTCACCCCCACCCCACCCTTTTCAGGGAAATAGATTTTAAAAAAAATAAACAACATAGCCAATAAAGGTGTGTGGGTTTTTTTAACCCATGACTTTTCTGCGACTTTTTGAATTTTTTTCCATGATCATCATGATTTTTTTTTTAGAAACTTGCCGTGAAAAATACGTAGCCCTAACTACAAGTATAAAAAATTGTGTCTTGCTGCAAAAAGGAATACGAGCTCAAATGGGCAGAGCAAAAATTGATTATTTTTTTGAAGACACTGGGAAGACCATGTCACTTGACTATCAGCACTAGCAGATGTTAACCCAGTTAGAAGAATGCAAATAATGAAAAATGACAGTGTGGAAAGAAAAGAATAGCATTGGCTTTTCCCCACCTTTTCTCGCTTTTTTTTCTCTCACAGATTGTCTCTTTGCCATTGTGGCTGCCTAAATCTGTAAGCCCAGGTGCAGGAAGAGAGCTGCAAAGACTCTCATACCTCGGTGCTTTCTTCAGTCTCTCTGTCTTTGCCGAAGATGATGTAAGTACATGGGGTGCTTATATGTAGTGCGTCTTTTGAGGATGAACCCAAAAGGAGTGCATGTATCGCTGCCAATCTCCTTTCTTCTTCTAGGCTAAAGTGGTTGAAAAGTATTTCTCAGGGCCTGCTATTACCCTTGAAAACACGCGGGTTGTTAGCCAGTCTTTGCAACATTACCTGGAATCAGCAAGGGTAGGTGTCTTGGCGTTTAAATTATGCTTTTCATCTCATGGATAAAATAGCGTTTTACAAAATAGCACATTACAAAATCTTAGAATAATAACAGTTAAATGTACTACAGGTGGGGGGATGAGAACATATGGGGTTTAAGAGGACAGTTAAATATCACAACTGTTACCACAAATTGATTTGTTGGGCGTAGACTTTTGGGGACATTGGGGATGAAGTACTTGGTAAATTTCCCTAAAGGTTGTGGTGCCATGGCTAACATATGTGGGTATATTTTCCTGAAGAAAAAATATTTCCATGGCTTGAGGTAACCTTATTTCTAGCAGCAAAATTCTGAACAGAGTAGTTAATTCTGTAGAATTCTTGGAATGATCACACACGTCTCAGTGCAGCTGTTGCTATTGCATCACTTGGGATGTGGAGAATTTTTTCCCACCGTAGAAGCTGTAGCTGTTGAATAATGGAATTTTCCCTTTTAAATTTCAGCAAGAGCTATTCAAAATTCTACATAGTATTTTGTTGAATGGTGAAACCCGAGAGGCAGCTCTGAGTTACATGGCAGCTGTTGTCAATGCCAATATGAAGAAGGCACAGATGCAGGTAAAGATTAGAAATTCTTCCTTTGACTCATAGATAAAGTTAATAAGTCTAGATGGAAAAAACAAGGGGAATTCTAGGGACTGAAGCAGCCAGGGCAAAATCATAAGGCAATTTTCAAATATTGTTGAATGACTTGATTTTAGTGTGCTTGCCCAGAGTACATATTCCTTTCTCCTGTGAGCAGTGAAATGCCAAATGACTCTGTGAATACCCAGTCCTCCTTGGCTACAGATTGTAACTTTTCACTGATGTGTACTTTCCCCTTCTTGGAGCTACTGCCAATTGGCAGCAATGAAAATCTTCATACCCATTTAGCAAACTGCCACATTCTCAGTTTACTTGTAGTGCTTCTCAGTCTCAGCAATGGAGTTTAAGGGAACAGATTCTGCCCTAATGTGTTTGGGCACAACTTTATTGAAGCGCAAGCTTCATTAACAATTCCTTTTTTGAGATGGCCTATGTATTGACTCTTTAACTTGTGTACCGTGAAGTAGCTGTTTTGTGTAAATGCAAACGTTTGGCAGAAAAATGTTGTTGCTTACAGGGTAAAATTTTAAGAACTGAAGCTTCTCTACCTCATGAAACCTTCTTGTTGTTGTTTTAGACCAGTGAGAGTGAGTTTCAGAAAGTAGTTTCTAAAATGATGGCCCTTTCTTTAATTATTTCTCCAATTTCTTTCTAGGGGAAGGGACATAGTTTTAGAAGTCACTGCTATTAACTCTCCAGAAAAATGATCAGGCCAGTCCCCTTAAAGTCTCTTGATACTGTTCTTTGACAAGGCATCACTGCAATTTGCATGAGTAATGACTGTTTGAGACTAGATTTGCCTGTTGCAAGGATCTGTTGCCTGGTTTCTTCTAATGCTGATATCTGTGAATATTAACTTGCAGACAGATGATCGGTTGGTGTCTACAGATGGCTTCATGCTCAACTTCCTGTGGGTGCTACAGCAGTTAAGCACGAAGATAAAGCTAGAAACAGTAGACCCCACCTACATATTCCATCCCAGGTGTCGGATCATCCTCCCCCATGATGAAACAAGAGTAAAAGCAACAATGGAGGAAGTCACAAACTGGATGGCTGATCTTCGTAAGTAAAGTACATGCATGTTCCACAGCTTGCCCGTGTCATTTCATAATAGTAGTAAAGATGCAGGAATGTAACCTTGGAACCAGTGCTGTTTAATGTATTCATTAACAATTTGGAAAAGGGTGTTAAGAGTGAGGTGATCAAGTTTGCAGACATGAGCAGACTGAGGAACTGCAACAGGATCTTATGACACTGGGTGCCTGGGCATTTAAATGACAAATGAGATTTAATGCCTTCAAGCATGCCACCTGTCTCTCCCATCTTCAAAAGTCCACCCTCGACCCCTCTGACCCCTCTAGTTATTGGCCGGTCTCCCTCTTACCATTCACCTCTAAGCTTCTGGAATGTGTTGTGTACTCCTACTGCCTGGATCTCCTCTCTGCCAACTCATCTCCTCTCTGCCAACTCCTCCCTGGACCCTCTCGAATTTGACTTCCACCCCCTTCACTCCACTGAAACTGCCCTTGCCAAGATCACCAATGATCTACTTGTCGCCAAATCTAAGCGCCTCTACTCCATTCTTGTCCTCGACTTCTCTGCTGCCTTTGACATTGTCGACCACTCACTCCTACTGGACTCTCTTCACTCCCAAGGCTTCTGCAGCTCTGTCCTTGACTGGTTCTCCTCCTACCTTTCTGACCGCTCCTTTAATGTGTCTCTTCCCAATTCCAACTCCTCCTCCCTCCCCCTCTCGGTTGGGGTTCCCCAAGGCTCTGTCCTGGGCCCTCTCCTCTTCTCTATCTACACCCTGTCCCTTGGCAAACTCATTGCCTCCCACGGCTTCAAATATCACCTCTATGCTGACGACACTCAAATCTATCTCTCCACCCCCTTTCTCCCCTTCTGTCCAAGCTCGCCTCATCAACTGTCTCTCTGATATCTCCGCCTGGATGTCCCAACGTCAGCTCAAGCTCAACATGGCTAAGACTGAACTCCTTATCTTTCCTCCCT
>QEPC01007226.1:209877-228782 GCA_003113815.1 Sphenodon punctatus
GGGGGGGGGGGTGTGTGTTAAACACACACACACCCCAGGGATCAGGTCATACTTACCGGCGGCTGTATTGGTGCCCTATGCAGCCCTGAAACATGCATAAATGACCACCAAGGGTGGTTAGCGTCATGTCTGTTTTCACCCTAATGTTCCTCATGGCTAGTATGGTGGCTGAAAGTAGCAAATGATCATCTCCTTCATTATATAAAAGTTAATAAATTAATTCCACTATGAAGCTGTTTATATAACTTAAGTGCTGTGTTGTTGAAAACGGGATGCTAGAGTTCTGGCTCTTGCATAAAAATGCTTTTGTCTTCCTGTGCTCTTGATTGGATCCAAATACACTTTTATAGCTGCTAGATCTATAAACCACAAGGAGCTTTAAAATAACCAAAAGCAGAGTGCAGAGCACCAGCCTTTTTGTATTGTTTACAGCTGCACTCAGTAAAAATCCCTTGGCAACAAAGCCTCAGGTTTGCTAGAGAATTTTTATAACTTGATTTGTGCTGGTTTGTGTAAAGTATGTACATCTAAAGGCACAAGATATCTTCTGATAAATGTGCACGAAAATTTGACATGTGTATTGTACAAACAAGTATTTTCACATGAATAGTCTCTATTTAGAAAAAAAATGCTCCCCCATTTTTCTTTCTTAGACTTTATCCTTGTCAATTGCAAGTTGGTATGGTAATAAGTTTATTGTTGGCCACATGGCCATCACAAATATAATACAATACATTATGATACACTATTACAATATGTTGACAGTTTTAAACAGTGTATTGGTAGAAGGAACAAATAGTGTTCACCCATTAGACAGCCAGCATTAACCACTTAGCAATACAAAACATAACTAGTTAGTAGTCTCTCCAGACGACAAGGTTACTATACTACCTCCATTCATGGCTCAAACAATCAGGACCACCAGGAAGCTACTTAGTACAACCTGACCTATACCACAATCTTTGAGACCACTTTCTGGCATATTTGCATAGCTCTGACGGCAAAAATCGCCACCGCCTTGGTTCTTTTGGGATCAGTATCATTTAACAAAAAAGATAATTGCTGGAGCACTGGGCGCTCAGGCTCATACGCAGTAAGATCCTGTAACACGTGACGATGAGTTGCATACAAGGGACATTTAAGCAAATAATGTAACAGGTTCTCAACTTCACTTCCACACGGGCATATGCGTTTGAAATAAGGGGTGCAATTATATTTCCCCTCTAGTACTGCTGTCCGCATGGTTTGGAAGCGGAGGTTAATAGAGGCAGCCCTAAGGGTAGGATCGGATAGTTGATTTAAATAACTAGCACCTCCACTTGATGGTAATAGAAATTTATAATATGGACATGTCTTCGTGTTATTCGTGGCAGCTCTCAAATTCTGTCTATCAACATCGGGTATCCTTGTTTTTAGCATCTTAATAACTCCTTTACTCAGCTTATCTCGAAGGTAAATTCCCAAGAAACCCAAATTTCCAAGGTAAGCTTTTATCCCCAACCACCATCGATCGCTCCCTCTCTCATTATCAGACAGCTTTTCCTGCAGTGCTTGATAAACTAAAGCAGCTTCTGGGGCCTCCCTAAGCTTTGCCCCAAAGGACAGAATACGTAATGATATTACAGCTTCTATTGATGGCTTCCCTACTTCCAAATTAATCAACGCTGCTTTAGTAGAGCGGGGTACAGCCAAGGTTTGTTTCCAAATTCTGTTCGTTACTGCTTCTAGTGCTACCTATTTTTGCTGCTGCTGCCCCAACCCCCAAACTGCGACCCCATAGAGCGCGCTTGCCAAGGCCTTTAATTCTGTGATTCGCTTAACTGCCATGATACTTTGCTGACCATATTGCATATGGAATTGTTAAATTGCTAGTAATTCTGTCCTTAATTGCTGGATCATTCCATATAAATGAGTCTTCCAGGATCCATTATGAGCAAAAACAACGCCCAAGTATTTGACTGCGCGCACTTGCTCTAACTTGTTCTTTCCCAGAGCCCACTTGCATCTTACATGTTGTTTGGCAAAAAACACAATTTTAGTTTTGTTGTAATTAATTGCCAGCTTCATCTCTGTACATTTGAGCTCAAATTCTGCAAGTGCCCTGACTAAACCTAATTTACTAAGAGACAGTATTACGGTATCGTCCACATATAACAACATAAATACTCGCCTTGTTCCCAATTTAGGGGGATATTTCCAAGCATCATTTAAAGCAGTAACCAAAGAATTTATATAAAGATTGCAAGTTGTATGTGTGGCCATTTGGTCCCAGTCCTGCAAAGCGATGGATACCCTTAGTTCTCACAAGGTGTGGGTGCTCAGCACTACTTTTAAGACACTCTCAGTTCCTTGCCGGATCAGTATATTTACATGTCACTAATGAAAGAATTAGGGTCAGACAACGATCTGCAGCAGATGGATTGGGAGAGGGGGTGGGGAGACTAGTTGATGCCCAGGGAAAGGAGGAAATGGACTCTTAATAGGACAGAATGTATACAAACTCTTAATGGCATTAAGAATAATTAATATTCTCTTATGCTGTATTAATTCTGGTTGCCGGGGCCAAAAGGAAAAATTTTTGCTGGTTAATGAACCAACATGAGAGAGAGCAAATTAATTCCTTTAAATATCTGGGCATGATTATTGCTGCATCCATGAGTTGGAAACACTACTACGAGCTGGTAGTTAATCAAGTCGCTGGAATTGAGCAGGCCATTGTCAGTTGTTGTTATTCGGAAGGAGGCAAGTTGGTTGTGCCGGCACTCCGATTATTTAGGACTAAAATTGTGCCTAAGATTCTTTATGCCATACCAATTTGGGGGATTAATTTCCTAGACCACCTGGAGAAGCTTCAGGATAAATTTCTCCATTCTATTTTGGGGGTACCCTGCAAGTTTTGCTAAGGGTTGAAACATTTTCCAAATCACTGAAGTCGTAGGCCTTAATCGCAATCCTAAATTTTTGGCTGAAGTTATCATTGGATTATTCAGGAAAAGAAACCTTAGTCAAGGAGATTTGGAGAAATGAACCTTTTGTTCTTTGGGGATCGCTTGTTGACAAAGAACTTCAGAAGTTGGGTTTTTCAAACGATTATTTGTTACATTATGGGTTGAAACCTGCTCGGCTTCTGATAAAAAAACGAGTATTAGATCAAGAGGGACAGATTGAATTGGCATTACTACTTGCCCAGAAAGTCGCTCCGGATTACTTTAAAATCAAGCTTCAAAACAACTTCTCAAAACTGGTCGGATTGGAAGGTGAGACGTGCTCTAACTTTGTGTCGCCTTAATGTTTTCCCCTCAGCAATTCTCAAGGGAAAACTTAGAGGACTCCCCCTATAGTGCTCGCATGTCAATCCTGTGGGAGTGGCGAAAGAGAAACTTTCACATGTTATTTTTGAATGTGCAACATATGAGGGATGGAGAGGGAGGCACCTCAGTAGTACCATCCAATGCTGCCCTTTGTGGCAACGCAATGGTACTCTTGTAAAAAATTTTAAAGGCGGGGATACAGACTTATCTAAACAGGTTGCCAGCTATTGTAAGCAGGTCTTGTGGTACAAAAGTACCCTTCTAAAGCATTAGTACCTAGCTATGTCTTGACAGGGTGGCTTTTTCCCAAAGTGCCCTGATTAGATCATTTTCTTTAGGGTGATAGTTTTATACAAGTCTGGGTGGTTTGGTGACCACCGGATTTTACTTTTGGTGTCGCCTTACCATCAAAATGCTATAGGTTGGATTTGTATCTTGTTGTTTTAGTGTGTTAAAAATTGTGGTTGTTGTAATACATTGTTATTTTTAAATCCAATTTTTATTGTCAAATGACCCTTTGAGTTGCGACAAATAAACTTAAACTTAAACTCTGAAACTTAAGCAGCTGCTGCTGATTGGTTTTAAAAAGACGATTCACATCAATGGAAAAACCTGCACAGTAACATTTGGATTGTGCGCTAAATGAATTTAGGTCCCAGATGCTAAGGCTTGAAGCCGCTTAATGCAGATGTTTGTGTGATCTGGTCTTCGCGCTGCACGTCTGTCCTTTGTTAGTCCTGGGAAGGGAGAATACCTAGCGAGTATCCTTATTTTGCACCCTTGGGCCTTTCACAAACGGGGGAGCATTGGTGGCTTTCCTGCTACTCCTATATCCTCCTCCAGGGGGCTTTTGAAGTATCTTTGTAACTATGCATGGGAAAGGGAAGGGGCAGATCTTTTGGATAATTCTATATTCAGTCCTCTAGAACATAGGTGGGGAACATGTGGGCCAAATCTGTCTTGTGGCTGCTTTATTTGGCCCCTTATCTGTTTCATGGATCCAGTCCCTACCCTCAAGCACTGAAGGAGTGAGTTGAGGGGAAGGAAGCACATGAGGGCATGGACACAAAAGCAGGAATGAATCCGTAGCACAGATCCATGATCTAGACTCTCCCCTTTATTCCCCCATCCTGAGCATACCCTTCAGCACTTTGGGTTCGAAATCCAACCTGACCTGCAGGCCCTCTACTAATTTTCAGTGTGGCCTGAAGGAAGGAAAAGATTCCCCATCCTTGCTCTGGAGACTTGTGCTTTACATCTCTCTGCTCTCTAAGAGATTAATTGTATGTGGACCTTTTTGTTACAGCTACGTATTAAGCCTTTGTGGGAGGGTCAGGAGTGTTCTGTTGGTTACCATTATTCTTGATGGCATTTAGTTTTTAACTTGGCGGCTTAAAGATGTGGTGGGTGCAGTACAAACAAAGTATCTGAAATGTGAGGATAAATAGAAATCACTCTGGAGAAGAGATTTTTTTTAAAAAATTTTTTTGCCACACCACCTTTCCCTGTTTTATGTTTGTGTTAATGGGTTATCAGTCTCTCAATTATTATGCTTGGATACGCTGTCCCAGTGTGAGAGTATGGATAACGGGGAGGGTGGGTGGCAGAGGTTGGCTTTCATTTCTAAAGATACAGGAGTAGTTGCTCATGTGATGGGAAGAAAGGTGCAAGTGTGAGATGGTGGGGTGACATCTATTGAAGAGATGAGCTTTTCTTTCATCCATGCCCAATTTCTTTTGTCTGTAATTAGAAGTTCACTGGACTTAAAATTTTATCCACTCTTAGCTTGTGTCCTTTTTGTCATGATTACAAGTGATTTTTATACCATTTATAGGACTGTGGAGGATCTGAAAAATAATGAAAGCCAATGGAAAGATTCCCCTCTTGCTACCAGGCATCGAGAAATGCTGAAACGCTGCAAAACGCAGCTCAAGGTTTGTAGCTAGTGAAGAGTCCTGCTCAGTGTCCTGATGTCAATGAGTGTGCATTTGTGTTGGCTTGTGGTGATTGCATCTGTCTTTCAGTGGAAGAGGGGCATTCGCAGACACACATGCTTGTTTTTAACCTGTGCTAGAAAACGTTTCACAGTTGCTTTCGTGTATGTGAAGGCTTGTTTATAGCATGCTACTGTCTAGTTTAATGCCTACTGTCTTAATGCAATATATAGACTGAAAATACTTAGCTATTTTTATCATCAAACTGCTTGGCAAACAGTAATCCCTACCATGCCCTGTAGCATAGGAGTACATTGCTGATACCATTTTTGAGATAGGGAAATAGTGGCAAAGAGATTAAGTGTTTTCTGCAGGGTTACTCCAACGTACTGGGTTTATGAGCTGGGGCTAGAATTGCAGAGTTCTAGCTCTTAGCTGTTGTGCTCTCCAAAGAGGGAATGCTGGAATCTCAGTCCTCCTTTAACTCTCTTAACTGAAAGTTGAAAGGTGTCTTTTGTGCTATACCTGCTAGACACCACTAAACAACAACTTTTAAGCTTTGTATGCTTTTATTTATAACTCATTTTTTCATTGCACTTAAAATCTTGACTCCTTAACTACAAATGTCTATCCTACCCCCCACCCCCACCCCCAGTCCCTCTAGCACAGCTGTGCTCCTCTTTTGATTGCATTGGTTGATTTTCTTAGTTGCTTGAGAGGGTGGGGCAGAACTATGTAAGTTTTGGAAGTGTAGTTTGTATTGATTTTACCTTCATACTGTGTTTCTTGTATCTGACCCTTGATTTAACCTTTGTGTGCATCTTCTCCACCTCCTTCTGTAGAAACTGTTGCGGTGCAAGGCCTGTGCAGATGCTGGCTTGCTAGATGAGAACTTTCTGAGAAGGTGCCTGAATTTTTATGGCATGGTGATTCAACTGTTGCTTCGCATCCTTGACCCTGCCTATCCTAAGTGAGTTGAGAGCTGGTTGTATAAATCTCTGTCTCTTAGACTAATAATCTCAGCTTCGCCTTTTATCACCACCTGGAGCCTTAAACATTTGCGATTAGTTCTTGTCAATGTTTCCGTTACAAGCTGTAAAGGTTGCAGCTCTGCATTGTTAGGGAACTCAAAGACAAGATTTAAAAAATGTAGCTATTTATGGATAGTTTTGTAAAGGGTCATTTAGAACACAGCAGATCTATTTTAACCCTAGTATGCCACTCTTATTTTAGCCCTTTCATTCTGTCTTTTCTACAGTATAATATTGCCTTTAAATCCTGATGTCCCGAAGGTGTTTGCAGCACTACCTGAGTTTTACGTGGAAGATGTTGCTGAATTTTTATTTTTTATTGTACAGTAAGTAAAAAAATGTTTGAGACTCATTTTAATGATACTCACTAGTCAGCTTTGTCCTTCTGGGTACGTGCCACTGGCCAAAACCCTACCTGCCAATTGCAGGGAGTTGTAGGCCTTCTTGGTACTGTGGTCTGTTGTCTTCTCAGGCAGCTTGCTCTCTGGACCTCCTGCTGACTTAGCTCTGGTGTACAATGGTGTGGACCTCATGGATACGTGAGAGAGGAAACGCAGAACTTGCTTTACTGACTCACCCCATTCTTTCTTGCCTCTTGGGGTTTTTGTTTTCCACATAGCTGTGTTTTGTTTCTGTGTATCTTATTCCTTTCTTCTCAGTGTGGGGCTGACTGCTTGTGGTATTGCAGCAGAGCTGAGTTCCATGGAAACCAAGGAGAGAAGCTCTGGGTATTTTCCGTAGACTGTATCCCCTGTATGTAAGGTGCATTCATGACTGGGAGTATTATAGCTGTTATCAGTACCGCAAAAGGAATGGCGTTTTTGGTGGCTTTTGTGGAGTCACCACCGTTTTAGCTGCAGTGGTGGCAAAGTGTTTGTAGAGGGAGTTGGGTTAGCCATGAAGTCCGGCATCTCTCTACATTTGTACTGTTCTTAGACTAGATGAGTGGTAGATAATCTTTCTTTTTCCCTTCTTCCCCCCTGCGGGGAGGATCAGAGTCGCCAGGATCAATTTAAAATGTCCGATGTGGCCACACCAAAAATACAAATGTTTACACACACATGCACAACCTCAAATTTGCTGAGACAATGCATGATTGGGTGGGCATTCAGAGCAAGAGAAAGGAGAGGAGGGTCCTGATCGTGGATCTGTCCTCTGGATCCAGCCTGCACCCTTGAGTGCACTCTGGATCCAGCCTGCACTCTCTCTGCTGCCTTCCCCTGAGTATGCTCCTTCACTGCTTATGGAAAGGTGCCAGATCCAGAGGCGAGGGAGAAGTGTACATCGGGAGAGAGAAGAGTACATTCATAGGTTTGAGAAGTTGCAGACGCACATATTTCAGTTAGTTACAGGGAACTAGATTGATATCAGGAGGCATTAACTATTTCGACAACAGCAATAAGAAGCGACACAGTAATAGCCTAAAGCACTTTGGACTGGCTAGAATAATCTTGATTTCTCCAATCCCTCTGTGCCCCCCCCCCCCCCTTTGCCTACTAAATACTAAATGTGTCTGTTTGTTATACCAGTTAGGACAATTTATATTTAGGTTCTAAGTCATCATCTACCTTCTGCAGTCCCAAGATCAGCCTGATAACTCCCAATGCTTCTAAAAGAGGCAGCTGCTTCTCTTAGAGGGTAAAATAACACAAGAAGTGCCATACCGGGTCAGGCCTGCGATCCATCTAACCCAGCAACCTGTCTCCGACAGTGACCAGCTCTGATAGCTCAAAAGAAGTACATGGCACACCTTCATGACCTGTACATCTCCTGCTGACCATTCTCAACTACTGGTAGCCTGGGGTTCAAGTCCCA
The DNA here is from genome assembly GCA_003113815.1 of Sphenodon punctatus. NCBI lineage: Eukaryota > Metazoa > Chordata > Lepidosauria > Sphenodontia > Sphenodontidae > Sphenodon > Sphenodon punctatus. Next base: position 217,969 of record QEPC01007226.1, read on the forward strand.
ACTAGTGGGTGTTTATGGCTCTAGCCTCTAAGACTTTACCTAATTTCCATTTATTTTTATTTATTTTTATTTTATTACAATATTTTTACCCCGCTTCTCCGACATATAGTAGCTCGAGGAGGCTTAAAAGTATAAAATATTTTAAAAACACAAAACTATAAAAACCAATAAACAATGACTAAATAATCAAGCAAGCATCGGAAGCTAGTTATCCTGTTGGCCTTCACAGCCGCCTCTGGCAGTGAGTTCCATAAATGTATTGTCCGCTGGGTGAAGAAGTGCTTCCTTTTGTTCGTTTTAAATCTGCTGCCATGTAACTTCAGAGTGTCCCCTTGTTCTCTTATAGTGAGAAAGGGAACTGTTGTATACCTTATTTATTCCCTGTTTCCTATTCTGTCACTCATGATTTTATAAACTTCTGTCATATCCCCCCAATCGCCTCTTCTCCAAGCTAAACAGCCCTAAACTGTCGAGCCTCTTTATATGGAATTTGATCCATCCCTTTTATCATCCTTGTTGCCCTTCTCTGAACCTTTTCCAGTTCTATTGTATCTTTCTTGAGATGGGGTGACCAGAACTGCACAGAATATGGGTTTATACAGTGGCATTATGATACTTTCCCTTTTATTTTCAATTCCTATTCTATTTTCTATTCTGAAGGGACCACCACAGGTAGCACATCATAAGGATTATGACTCCAGCTTAAGGCAACTGTGCTTCAAAGCAAGGGCAGTTTCTTGTAATGGGGGCCAAGAAAAAGTCCCTGCTTTAATTTAACCAGAACCTTGTTTCAGTAGTGATATGTTGGGGTTGGTGTCAGATTGATTTATCCTTTCTCTAGTGCTAATGGGTAATCTAAATCTGTAGCTGTCTGAAATTAGTATGGGGTTGAACTTTTTTTTTTAATGCAGTTTTTTTTCCCCCTTCTTCCCTCCTTTCAGATACTCTCCTCAGGTGCTTTATGAGACCTGCACTCAGGACATTGTAATGTTCCTTGTTGTGATGCTGTGCAACCAGAATTACATTCGAAACCCATATCTGGTAGCCAAGCTGGTGGAGGTGATGTTCATGACAAACCCAGCTGTTCAGCCACGAACACAGAAGTTCTTCGAAATGATAGAAAATCATCCCCTCTCCACCAAGTTGTTAGTGCACTCATTGATGAAGTTTTATACAGGTACGGCAGTGCTGGTAAGACACGTCTTGGTGTTGAGTTGAGTAAGAGATAGAGAGAGATCAGAGTCATAACACCTAGTACTGTTCTCTTTATCAAAGGAAAAAGCTGTACTACTACTACTACTACACCAAAGCAGGGCAAAAATCAATTAATCACTGAGCACTTAAGATTCTGGTTTTCATTGGTTTTCTTTGGCTGTTTTTCTACCTTGAGTCTCTCCACTTGGCTGCTTTCTTCTGTTCCACTTTGTTCACCTCTATTTCTCATTCATGCACAATGCCACTCGCTTTGTAATGGGCATCCTAAGAACGATATAGGTAGAACATAATCTCGAAGCAGTTCAGGGTTACTCTCCATCTAGCAAGCATGTGTCAGTTACGTGGCCTGCACATGGAGGCAGAGGCATGGGTATTCTTAAATGTAAGCACGACATGAGTGAAGAGTTGATGTAGGAACTGTACAGTTGAAATTCCTTTTTCTTTGTATTGTATGAACCTACAAAAGCAGATTTAAGTATTTATTTTTATTTATATATATAATGTATTAATATATATATATAATTTATTTGAGTTTAGGGTTTACTTTTTTTAGGGATTTACCATGTAGTCAGTTACTAGAGGGATCAAACACTGTTTGGTTTAAAATAATTTTTTTTTAAAAAGACACGTCCCTACCAACTGATCACAAATGCACTCTCTCTTTCTCCTTTCTTTTCCCCTGTACCTAAACTAAGATGTCGCTGTGACGTCCCAACTTTGTGAATGTATCCCTGTCTCTTTCTATTATTACTATTCTTACACTCAGTTTACATCTTGCCTTTCTCCAAGCAGGCCTCAGGGTGGCTTACAATAAGTACAAAATTGAACATGAACAGAATGCCCCCCAAACTCTTTCCTGTCCTCCCTCCCCATATTCCCTTATTAACAAAAAATCAGCTCTGTTAAATAACCCAGATACTCTTCCAATCCTACATTTTCCCTGCCCTATGTTCACCTCTCCTGTGTGTTTCCTAGATTGGAAGCCCCTCTTGGCAGGGACCTGTCTCTAATCATCAGTGTTAGGCAGTGCTAAATAAATACTTAATAATACCAGATAAAAGCAGCATTTACAGTAGTAGTCTCAAAGCATTCTGCCATGTGGCTTTGCTTCTAAAACATGTTCGTTTTGCAGCATAAGTAGGTGAATTCTGTCCTTTTTAAAGCTGTAAGTTGTAAAATATTAAAATTGGTAATTGCACACTGAGACACATCAGCGTGCTGTTATCTTTTCTTTCAGACAATACAGCAATTGGTCTATTCTAGTCGTTGGGGGAGGCTAAACGACACAGCAGGTCTCATGGACCTTTGATAAGGAGGGTGTAATTTTAATACTGGGGTCTCTATTTTCCCCTTCAGATGTTGAGCACACTGGAGCAACCAGCGAGTTTTATGACAAATTTACAATCCGCTACCACATCAGCACCATTTTCAAAAGTCTCTGGCAGAACATAGCTCACCACGGCACCTTCATGGAAGAATTCAAGTGAGTAAAAGATCTCAAGTGTGTTTAACATCTCAATCACAGGAGTAAGGATGCTAATCTTTTGGATGCGCTCAAGTTCTGAATTCCCAAATGCATGTTTTCAGTTGTGGTTCACTTGCTCTGTTCCTCTTTTGTTCTGGGAATGCCCCAACACACAGGCTGTCCATGTTTCGGTTACTTTAGGAAATGCTTGTCCTATGGCTTTTTTAGCAGCTGCCATACTGTACTTACTGTTTGGGGTTGGAGTAGAGATAGGAGTCATCCCACCTGGGCATTTAGGTGTTCCTTTACTCACCGTTATGATGTTGTTTGCCAGCTAATATCTGACCCAAGTATGTATCCTGCTATTTTCAAGATGTGCACAAAAGCAGATTATCCTATCCACAATTTACCCTTCGTATTGGTTTATCCCAAATGTTATTTCCATATGAGGGGGGAGAAGGCCTCACTGAGTTCTCCTTGTACATAAATATATAGATATTTGGCAGTTTTCTATGTGTGATTGACAAGCTGTCCTTTATCCATTCTGGAAAGAATTTTACTATTTCTGGGTTCCTCTTACTCTGTTTGCTTCATTTTTAGCTTTTTCCCTCTTTTATGCTCTGACTATTAAGGATGGGGAGAGAGATTTCTTTTTCTGCTTTCAGTGGCCCTGGCACCACAGCCTAGTCTCTGATCCACCCAGCCAGTGGATTAGGAGAGCAAATTATTTAAGCCAGGATATGCAGAAGGGAGACATGGAGGGAACACTGTTCATGTCTCCAGGCATAGGATCACGGCCTACCCTGGTTTACTGCTGTACTCTATTCTCTGAAAGGAATGCATTTCAATATTTTCCAGCTCTGGGAAGCAGTTTGTCCGCTATATCAACATGCTGATCAATGACACAACGTTCTTGCTGGATGAGAGTTTAGAGTCCCTGAAACGTATCCATGAAGTTCAAGAGGAGATGAAAAACAAAGAACAGTGGGACCTGCTGCCCAGGGTGAGATGGTTTTTACAAAGTGCCCCTCTGCTGAGATGTTTGTTTTGGATGACAGTCAGTACCAAATAGAGAAACCCTTGGTGTCATGGTTAGAGCTGCATCTGGGAACCCAGCAAGTCGGGCACCCCAACTCATCCCAGTTGCATTCAGGCACCAATTGGTACCCGAATGCAACCTGATGGACTCCCCAGCTCACCATGCTGCCTCACCTCACCACCAGGCTGCTGCTGCTCTGGTCCAGTTGCTGCTTGCTCCTTCCTGACCTGTGTGCTGTTCTCGGCTGCTTCTGAGCAGGGGAAGGGAGGGGGGGAGCTTCTACGACAGCGAGCAGGCGCCCTAGAGGCTTTTAGAGCTCTCTGAGCCTAAGTGCCTGGACATGCTCAGTTGAGGGCCTGACGGCTCTCTGTAGCAAAGTTCTGAGGCATGCTCAGTAGGGACATGAACTGTGTATGCCCAAGCTGTATACGGGGACCCTGCTCAGTTGCCCAGGGGTGGCTGGAGGAGGAGGACGACATAGCTCCTACAAACCTGGAAGCAGATTGAACACCGAGCCCAGCTAATGAAGAGGCCCTAAAGACCAACTCAGAACCTGGTGCGAGCCACCCAAGGCTTTATAGACTTACCTACGCATAGAACTGTGTTTTAAGGGGCTTGGCCTTAGGAGCCCTAAAGGGGCTATTGCACTTCTTCTGGCGTAGGCCTACCTAAGATGGGGGACTAGTGAGACTCTGGAGATACTTGAAGTGCACCCTGAACTCAGGTGGTGTGTGGCATGACATGGGGTAGTTTGCTAATTTCCCTGCGCCCTAGAGGCACTGGTGCCCCCTGTCCCCCGGTCATAGTATCATTTGCTGTTTCAGGAACCGGGTCACTTTGGATGCCTCTTTCTGTTGAAGAGGCTGGTGAGGAGAGCTATGCCAAAGCTGGAGTTGGGGGGTGGTGGAATTAGTATTTTAAGCTCAAGTTTGTTTAGAATATGAAAATGGAGAAACTGAGGCTTATAATCCTTTGCAAAGATTTGGAAGATGCTTGACTATTAGGTTGATTTTTGAACTGTTTTTCTTTCCCCTAACGGAAGGGACTATAGCTTAGGATTTGCTCTAATATGCAATAATTATGTGTTTTCACTAACAATATTAGGTGCTTTTATTTGAAGCTTATTGATTTCAATAGCAGCTTGAAATGGCAAAGCTATAAGTAGAAAGGGAAGAACCATTGGGCTCTATCAGAAGAATAGAATATATTCAATATTGGGCCAGCTATACTTTGGTAATATTTGATTGATATGGAGTCTCTTTTCTTTATATAACATCTTGGAAAATCTATGAAGAAATGTACTTCCATATGCCTGTCTACACTCTGTATGGAACAGACCTGTTTTTATGTCTGTAATATAGTCTTAACCAGAACAAGAGTTTCTCTACTGCAGTGCTTTGTCAAGTCTGCTTTTTAGTGACTTGTCTAATTTTGAAATCCGCAGTACGTTGTGACATACTGGTGGTGGTTCAAGTTCCCAGACAGTGATTTTAGTTCCTAGAGTCTTGGAGGAGCTTGCCACTGATGACCCAGAGTTCAGTCATGTCACAGTGTCACTGGGCTTCCTCCAATTAGAACCTTTATTACCAATAGATACAATTTTAGAACCTTTATTACCAGTGACAATGCACAACCCCCCACCCCCAGCCCCCCAAATCTGACTCTGCGATCCTGGCTGAAGCAGCTACTCCTTTATATCTGTATACTGAGCAAATTTGCAGAAATGGTGAGACTCAAATCTGAGACTGGTTGCACAATGCCATTTTAGGGGCTTTGTCCCTCCCTCATATTGGACTTTTGTCTAGGACATATTACTAAAGGGAAAGTGACTCTTAAATAAATCTCTGCTATTTCAGTGGGATTTGAACCACACTTAGCTCCTCAGCTGTATTCCAGTGAGCCTGTTAGACTCCTGTCTGTTTAGTTCTATACTGGTAATGAGTGGGGAATTCTGGGAACTTTGTGATGTGATATTTGCATGTTTTTCTAGGACCAGCAGCAGGCTCGGCAGTCTCAGCTTGCTCAGGATGAGCGTGTGTCTCGTTCCTATCTTGCCCTGGCAACAGAAACTGTTGATATGTTCCATATCCTTACCAAGCAGGTTCAGAAGCCTTTCCTCAGACCTGTAAGTATAAACTAACCTGCTCTTTTGGATGACAGACTTTTAAACTTTTTCTCTCTCTTTATTAATAGATAGAATGGTGGGATGATGTGTAGTGCCACTTACAGTGCACTGAAATATAATTCTAAACATGTGCTATTGATAGCATTGATTTGGCTTGTGTTAATGCTGTTTTTATTTCTACATTAGCAAACAATGTCAGAAAATAAACATTCATCCCATCTGGGTCCTTCCTGCTTTTGACTAATGAAAATGAGTTGGTTGCTCTTAACCTCATCTTCCAATGAATGATTGTTTCCACTACACAGAGCTTGCTTGGATGAGGTTGAGTCATAGGGAAAGTTGAGTGTTGCTGGTTGCTCCAACCCTTCCAGATACCGCCCCATTTCGCTTTTACCATTTGCTTCCAAGCTCCTGGAGTGAGTGGCCTACATGACTTCCTCTCTTCTAATTCCCCCCTTCAATTGGGCTTCTGCCCTCTCCGCTCAACTGAGACTGCCCTCACCAAAATCACGTATGACGTTCTCTTAGCTAAGTCTAAGGGCCTCTATGCCATTCTTGACCTCAGTCTTTCTGTCTCCTTTGATGCTGTTGACCATGGCCGCCTCCTAGATTTGCTAAGCTCCCTTGGTTTCCAGGACTCTGTTTTTGTCTGGTTCTCTTTATTTCTCCTGAACCGCTCCTTCAACATTTCTCTTGCTGGTACCTCTTCTATGTCGCTTTCCCTGTATGTTGGAATTCCTCAAGGCTCTGTCTTGAGCCCTCTTCTCTTCTCCCTTTTTACATTCTTTCTCTGGGTAAACTCATTGAATGTATCGGCTTCCAGTATCACTTGTATGCTGATGACACGCAGCACCCTCTCCACTCGTGTGCTCTCCTCCTCCATCCAGTATCGTATTGTTGACCATCTCTCTGACATCTCTGCTTGGATGTCTCACCACCAACTCAAGCTTAATATGGCCAAGACTGAACTCCACCCCACCCCCCCCAAAAAAAAACATTCCCTTCCTACTTCCCTCTCAGTTTTCAGTGGGGGTGTCACCATACAACCTGTCCCTTGGGTGCGTATCCTGGAATACATTTTTTACTTCTTCCTCTCCTTTAAGCCTCAGAGTAGGAATGTTGCCAGATCCTGCCACTTTGCCCTGTATAATATTGCTAAAATCCAGCCCTGCCTTTCTGTTGACACTGCAGAAACCCTAGTCCATTCTCTAGTCATCTCTGGCCTTGCCTATTGTAACTTCCTCCTTACTGGTCTCCCCTACTCTGATCTCACCCCCCTCATCTCCAGTCAACGCTCTGCTGCTAAAGTTATCCACCTTGCCCCTCGCTTTGACCATGTTCAGCCCTTCCTCCCACCCTACACTGGCTCCCTCTATGGGAACGCGTTCAGCACAAGCTCCTCGTCTTCACCTTGAAGGCTCTTCGTGCCCTTGCTCCCCCATATCTCTCTGCTCTTGTATCCCACCACACTCCTGCCTGGGAGCTTCACTCCTCCTCTGCCCCCACCCTCACCTGCTTGCAACTCTCCTGCTCCTCTAAATGTCTTCTCTCCTCCTTTCTTGCTGCCCTCCGTGCCTGGAACTCCCTTCCTGGATACGTTTGTTCTGCTTCCTCACTCACTCCCAACTTTCAGATCCCTCCTGAAAACCTACTTCTTCCGTCAGGCTTTCCCTGGATCATCATGAGTGATATTGCATCCTTCTTCCCTCCCTCAGAATCTCTTAACTTAGGTTAAGCACATGCACCTGCATCTTCTCAAACTCGTGTATCCTTGTGTCTCCTGATGTTCACCTCTCCCTTTTCTCCCCCTTCCTTGTTTCTTAGATTGTAAGCCCTTTGGGGTAGGGACCTGTCTGTAACTACTGACAGCACAGTACCAGGTATGTTGCGGGGGGTCCGTTAGTGGGGGATGTGCTGAAAGTGCCCTTGTCATGGTTGGATCACTGTGTCCTTGGACCCAGCTCCTAGCGCACATCTGTACCCAGAAAGGTGTTGAACTGGTTAAATTGGTTCACACTTAGAGACTTATGGAACTGGAGCAGTCCTGGAATGCTCTGGGGGAAATACCCTCTGATCTTGATGCCTGCCCGCTCAATGAACTCGTTAGATTTTGGAACACCTGACTATTGACCGGGCAGCTCCCAGGTGTCCGCTTCCCAAACATCAGAGCCGCAGGTCCCCATGGTTCACGGAAGACCTGCAGCAGTTAAAACATGAGGGGAGGCGGTTAGAGCAACAGTGGTGTCGTACTCATGCTGAAGACGACAGATTGTGGCATAGAGCCAGTCGAAAAGTCTATGTGGTGGCTGTTTGGGCAGCAAAGAAGTTCTTTGCTGCGATCATAGCGTCTGCGAAATCTCACCTGGCGGAGTTCCTCCAGGTGGTGAAGGGGTTAGTCAGTCCAGCCTCCCTCCACCTGGAAGTGGAGGTTTCCTGAGCCCTCCGTGATAGGCTTATTGATTTTTTTTTTGTGGACAAAATCTCTCACATTCACTATGACTTTGTCACCACAGTTGATACAGTTGGGGAACCAGAGGCTGTGAATGATCCGGCTTGTCCTGTTTTGTGGGATCAATTTCAGTTGGTGACCCCTGCCGATGCGGGGGATTTCCTGGGGGCTGTTAGGACCACAACATGTGAATTAGATCCTTCCCCGTCCTGGATGCTTAAGGCCACCACGGAGATGTTGGGGTTGCTGCTGGTACAAGTGGTCATTGCCTACCTCGAGGAGGACAGGGTTCCAGGGTCTCTTAAGGAGGCTGTGGTGCGACCCTTGCTCAAAAAACCATCCTTTGATGCTGACGTCCTTGCCAGCTACCAGCCTGTGTCTAACCTTCCCTTTTTAGGGAAGGTTATTGAGTGGGTGGTGACCCAGCAGCTCCGGGACCATCTGGATCGGGTTGGTTTCCAGGACCTCTTGCAGTCTGACTTTCGTTCGGGATGTGGCATTGAGACTGCGCTTGTGGCCTTCGTCGACAACCTGTGCTGTACTTTAGACCAGGGGCAGTCAACCCTTCTGGTCTTGTGAGATCCGTCAGCTGCTTTTGATACCGTTGACCATGAGCTGTTGGTGAATCAGATCGTGCTGGGGTGGGCAGGACCGTTCTTGAATGGTTTCGCTCGTTCCTGGCCGGTAGGACTCAACACGTGGTCTTGGGTGACTGTACATCTGCTCCCTGGGATCTCGCATGTGAGGTCACGCAGGGTTTTATTCTGTCCCCCCTCCTCTTCAACGTGTATATGCAGCCTTTGGGCGAGGTCGTGAGAGAATTTGACGTGTGTTGTCATCAATATGCTGACGACACTGAGCTCTACCTCTCGTTTTCAGCAGACTCAGGTCCCGCAGTCTTGTTGCTTACCCGATGTCTGACAGCTGTGGGGGACTGGATGAGGGCAAGCCACTTGAAGTTGAATCCTGACAAGATGGAGGTTATGCTGGTGGGGTGTGTCAAGGGAGTGGAGGCCCCCGTCGTTGATGAGGGTGCGTCCCGTTCTGGTTCCTCAAGTTCGTAGTCTGGGGGTGTTCCTCGATTCGCAGCTCCGCCTGGATGTCCAGGTGGCAGCTGTGTCAAGGAGTGCATTTGCCAAATTACTTCTGGTGCGACAGTTACGGCCATATATTTCAGAATGCGACCTTGCCACCATCATCCATGCCTTCATCACCTCGAGGCTTAATTACTGTAACACACTCTACGTGGGACTACCCAAGGTGGTGGTCCAGAGGCTGCAACTGGTGCAGAATGTGGCGGCCTGTCGCCTGACAGGTATGGGCCGCCGAGAGCACATAACACCAGTGCTCCATTCTCTGCACTGGTTGCCGGTTGCCTACTGGGCCTGATTCAAGGTGTTGGTGTTGAACACCCCCAGACTATGAACTTGAGGAACCAGGACGGGGCACACCCCCATCAATGACGGGGACCTCCACTCCCTTGACACTCCCCACCAGCATAACCTCCATCTACATGGCCTGGGCCCCACCTACCTGCAGGACAGCCTCACTCCCCGGGTTCTGGAATGGCCGTTAATGTCAGCCAGGGGCACCCTTCTGGAGGTCCCTCGTGTTTGACGTGGGGGCCACACTGGAGAGGGCGTTCTCGGTCGCCGCACCTCAGTTAGGGAACTCTCTCCTGCCAGAGGTTCGTTTGGCCCAGGGCCTTCCCTCCTTCAGGCATCAGTGTAAGACTTGGCTGTTCCGCCAGGCGTTTGGTGAGAGAGACGGGTAGGGGGAGGGATGGGATAGGGTTGCGGGGGGAATTGATGGCTTTATTGTTTGTTTTAAGTTATATGTATATTTTATGCTTTTATATTGTACCCTGCCACGAGCTGCCTTTGGCAGGAGGGGGTGGGATAAGAATTTCTTTATTATAATAATTAATAATAATAATAATATAAATAATGTACGTGATAAAATGTTTGTTCTTAGGCAGATGTTTGATAGTTGCATTTGTTTTTTGCTCTTGCATTCAGAATACTGGATTTTAGATATAAATAAAAGGAAATGTCTCTGATCAGCAATCTAATATCTCCAATTTCTGCACCTAATGTGTCACATTTTTGACAGTTTTGCAACCCCTGAGCCCCCTCTGAACACATTCACTCTTTCTCCCTCCAAATCTTCAAATCCCTCCTCAAAACCCACCTCTTCCGTCAAGCTTTCTCTGGCTCCTAGTTCCCCTTGCCCCAATGCTGACTTATCCTGAATCATTGTATCCTGTGTAACATTAAATGAGCAACTACTAGGCACGGGGAAACCGGTAAATCCGGAATCCGATAATGCGGGTACTGGGCGTACCGGTATTATCGGATTCGACCCGGTAAATCCGGTCCGGTTACCGGATTCCGGGTACCGGATTTTTTTACATTGCAGCCATTTAAAAATGGCTGCAATGTAAAAAAAAGCCCCACCAAAAAAGTAAAAAAAAAACAACCCTCCCCGAGTCCAGGCTGCGCGGGTGGAAGGGGGGACACCC
>QEPC01007226.1:229634-245997 GCA_003113815.1 Sphenodon punctatus
CCCCCCCCCCCCCCCCTTTTGTCTCTTAGATTGTAAGCCCACTGGGGCAGGGACTGTGTCTTCCTTACAATTGTAACGTGCCAGGTACATTGCTGGTGCTATGTAAATGCTTCATAATAATAATTTGGGATAGAATCTTTTCCTCCTCTTTTCACATATACTTTACTGTGGCATTCCAGGAACTTGGACCACGATTGGCTGCTATGCTGAACTTTAACCTTCAGCAATTGTGTGGCCCCAAGTGCCGTGACCTGAAAGTCGAAAACCCTGAGAAATATGGGTTTGAACCAAAGAAGCTGTTGGACCAACTAACTGACATTTACCTACAGTTAGACTGTGCTCGCTTTGCTAAAGCAATTGCTGATGACCAGGTGAGTGTGTTTCTGGGAGTGGAAGAGAATGGTGATGGTGGGTGTGGGGCAGAGGACGCAGTGGTGTTCCTGGAAAAGCTTCTCTGTACCTACGCCGTGCCAGAGACCCTGCTTCAAATACATCCTTCCCCCTTATATTCCATCACTACTACCTTATATGCTTCTTTTGGGTCAGGTGTGTTTTCTAAAACTACATAGACCATGTACAATGCTTCTCATATCCAGAGCTATTTACAAATGTTAACCCTGTCTGGTAGGGAAAGTAAGTCAAATCATTGTACAGATTGGGAATCAGGGAGTCAAATGATTTGTAACACTAGAAAAAGCTTTATGGGGATTTCTAGAAAAGCTAGGATTCTAACAGACTCTTTTCCAGACTCTGCTGTCTCCTAATAGAAATCAATTTGAAGGCAGACTTTTCTGTATATAAAATATATAGTATGTACATGTTTGTGAGCGAGTGTGTTCCTATTTCTCATCAGTCAACTTAGGGTGTTAACCAACAAGATGATAGCCCACACCAGGTTGGCGTCCACCTGCTTGTTTACTAGGTGTTCACCCACTCTGACCACATGGCCACCACCCACCAAATGCGCATCCCCCACTTATTGGGGGTTCTTGGAGCACGTGGAGCCCACCATGCAGGCAAATGTGTGCCTACATGTCCGTGTCCTGTCAGATATGCAATGGGGAAGAACGCCTATACGTGCATTAGACTTGTTGTACTAAACCTGTGAGTGTGGACTTCCTGTTTATTGGGCTGTACACACCAAGCATGTAAGTGGCGGGCTGCATGGGGTGAACGCAGGCTCCAGCTGGCGTCATCTCATTTGTTTACACCCTTAGCTCCCTTTCCTGTTGGTATTTGTGAGTTAAAGGGATAGCAGTTGATGCCATCTTTTGTGTTTTGGGAAAAACAAACTTTTCAGAAAGCGAAGACCAAATAGAGGATTCTGCAACTGCTAGAGGAATTCTGCAACTGATTGTTAAAACATCCTAATGGAAAATAAAGTTAAAATCTGGCTTCATTGATTTTAATTTTTTTTTATAGAAACTGGCCAGGCTTAAGAGAAATGCATCCAGCACAAGTAGTGGATATTTCCAGTAACTTCTGTTGCTTAGGTGGTATCTGTAATGTATGTCAAAAACTGTCTATTTGCATTTTTTTATTTTTAGGCAGATCTCCCTTTTAATAATATGCAGTCGACCTGGAAACCAGTGTAGTTCTCACTCTAATATGCTTAGTTCTAGCTGTCTGTGACTATTGCAAATGAGTGAACATCAGATAAAAAAAGGGCCTCTCCTAGATTGGGGCTGGGAGGAACCAAATGCTTTGGTAGTCGGCAAGGAAAGAAACTCCAAGAAAACAGATGATGATTTAATGGCAGTTGGATTTTTTATTTTTTTATTTTTTTTTAAGTTTCCCAAGTGTGGCAGGGACTCTCGGATGTTTTGATGCTGCTTTGATTTCCAAAGCCTATCACATAATTCAAGGAATCTGAAGAACTCTGCCAGGCTCTGGGCACAGTGCCATAGTTCTGTTTTCCCTGCAGGTTGGTATTGAATTTGGGTGGGCGCACAGTGTCCTGAGCACTGAATGCAGCACTTCAGTCAGATGCAGTGCTGCAGATGAGAGCGTAACTGCTGTGATGAAAAGCCATTTTAATATGCCCAAAGAAAATGGAGCCCTGTGAGACCCAGTGTGCTAAAGCACCTATGTGCTGGCTGATTTAAGTTCACAGAGCGTAGTTTAAGTGTCTGTTTAAAGAGAGTTCCTTAGACTATGTAGAATTAAGCTTTAACAGGCTTATTTCAACCCAGAAGTGTGAAAATATATGTAGATAACACTGTTGGCTGCAAAATGTGAGCAGTTTATCAAATACTGCGCTATAGCTTTGTTCTTTGGTTTGATTTAAATGAATGCATAAGCCAGTCGAAGCTGTAGAGTCTGCATTTTGCCTGCGGCTGATTTATATTGCACCGAATAGCCGCGCATCCTAGAAGCAGAGTGGTACTGTTCCTGCAGTGGTGCTGTGTGCTGCATCAAACTGGCAGGCAACCAGCAGGCACCTGTTTCCATGCTGAGACGACTTGTTAATTTTTGCTGCAGGGTTGTTGTTTAAGAGAGAGAGGAGAAACTCTCCTCTGTGCCAGCACTGTTCTCTACATTGTTGTCTCAGAAAAATTAACAGATCATAAACCAGTAGTAACTGCTTGACCATATTTAGCTAGTAAACCTGATTTTATTGTGAAGCCCAGCTGAGTACCAGTACCTTGCTACTTGGTGGGCGGGATACTCCTTGTTTTCTTAATTTTGCTCTGATTTTAGTGTCTGACTTCTGGGCATGACCTGTAACTAGCCCTGTCAATATTTACAGCAGTAGTTAATTCAGAAAAAAACAAACAGAAGAAACAACCCTGTGTATCTGATGTGTAGATTAACTTTGTTAATGATATAGCAACTTGTGGGAAAAGACCACTGTGCTAAGCAGTTAGTTCACCAGTGCCAGGCGTGTTAGGAACCATGGGAGCTCTAAAATGTTTCTGTAGCTGGGGAAAAGCCACAATTCCAATTACGAAAGAGTTAATGGAAGCACTTTACTCTAAAAGACTGTGCATGATGTAAATCTGAGAGACTGTGATGCTCTTTCATGTGTGCTTGAGAGTAAACCATGCACTGTAGAAGAGAGTCAAATCTTTAACTCAAGCTATGTCATAAATGCATGTCCCTCAGACTTAATGCATCTGTACCCCTGTGTGCCATGATCCCCTCAAAGCTGAGATGGTTCAGGTACTGGATGGGAGGCCTTGATGATACACTAGGTGGCACTCATCTCCCTATGCAGAGTGGCAGGGTATTCTGAATTGCTAAAGGTGCGGTTTAATTGAAATGTAAAATTGTTTGTGGCCCTTTTCACAAAAATAAAAGTAGTAATTCAGGTGTCTTTGCTGAACCACAGCTCTTGATAGCATTCTGTCCTCTAAATTCTGGGGCAGTTTCATTTCGATACTGTATTCTTTGCTTCCTACTCTTAAACAGTTGTATAGGGATGCTATATACCGGGAATGGAGAACCTCAGACTTCAGGGCCAAATGCAGCCTGTAGCAAGTTTTTGTGTCTCCCCTTTCCAGTTCCTGGATCTGCCCTTTGTTTCCAGTTTTTGCCCCCAAGCACTGAAAAACTGAGCTCAGAGTAAGGGAGCAGAGATCAGGGCATGCACACAAGGATAGGGAGATCAGTGGCACAGATCCGTGATCTGAGTGTTGTTTTCCTTGACTGCACCCTTTAAGCACCCCTATCTCCATATTCTTTGTGACCCTTGGAGCTTTTACTAATTTTCAAAGTGGCCCCCATGGAGGGAAAAGGTTCCACATCCCTACTATTATACTGTTAAACTGTTTCTGCTTTTTTGGTGGTAGATGAACCAATTCCTTTATATTGTTTACCTACATTATTATATTTATTCTGAGACGTAATTGGCTCATTTTTGCAAAGTATGTTTAGATCCTTGGAGAAGAGGAGCTGAAGATGTCAAGTTCATACTTCACTTTGTCCCGGTGCTCTTTGTTTGCAGAGGTCCTACAGCAAAGAGTTGTTTGAGGAGGTGATTTCAAAAATGAGGAAGGCTGGTATCAAGTCTACAATAGCAATAGAAAAATTTAAACTGTTGGCAGAGAAAGTGGAAGAGATTGTGGCCAAGAATGCCCGTGCAGAAATCGATTACAGCGATGCGCCAGATGAGTTCAGAGGCAAGTACTAACTTCCTGTAGGGTGGAAAGGGGAGGTGGATGCTTTTAAACACGCAAGATTTTATAGTGAGTTCTCCATCAGAATGGCTCCATGTTCTCTGTAGTCCTGTGCATCTTCCACCAGTCCAGTTACATAGCTCAAGCCCAGCCCTATTCCTTTTAAACTTGGTTTGCAAGCACTATTGATAAAACACTTTTTTAGTAGTAATAGTATTTATTGGGTTAGCTTTCGCCATACTCCATACACATACAAAAACATCAAAAACACATTAAATAAAATTAAGATACAAATCATACAAGATATAAAACCCCAAAATAAAACTTTACATATTGCCCCAAGTCACGACACTCTAATACAATCCACATAGGATATTATAAAGACCCACAGATGGATACGACTTTGCGTAGAGACCCAGGCCTACTAACAACAAATACTTTGACCCTTGACATCTCTCCCATCATGGGCTTTGATATAACCAATGCTGGACCCAAGATAAGAATGCTTAACCCTTCTAGAGGCTTACAGGTGGCAATGCTTGACCCCTGAGAAATAAAAATTGGTCCCCCCAGAGTAATGTCTAACCCTTCTTGGCACTTGCAGACAGCAATGCTTAACCCCCCAAAATAAAAAACTGGACCCTCCAAGGTAATACCTAACCCTTCTCGAGGCTTACAAACAACAGTGCATGACCCCTGAAAAGTAAACTAGTCCCGTTGGGGGGATATTATACCTCCAAATCTGACCCTCGGGGAAAAATGCCTAGCCCTTCTTAGGGTTGGTTTACAGCAATGGTAAATCCCTGAAGTTAACAGTCTAGCCTCTCCTGGGAATCGCATAGAAAAATAGTAATCCTCAAAATAAACCTAACCCTTCCCAGGGGTAACAGACAACAATCCAGAAACCCAAAATAAGATACTCTAACCCTCTCTGGGCTAACATATAATAAATATTAAACCCATGTGAAACAGGCACCAACCTTTAAAATTGGTAACCTACTTTCCAGTTCTGACCTCACTGAGTCCCTAGATCAGTGACACCTGACAAACAAAATCAAAGCATAACCTTTCTGTAATTCAGAACCATACTTTGCTTCTTCACAGACCTTTTCCTTAATTTTCCTTAATTTTTCCTTAATTGCTTCTGCCGTAAAGGCAAAAAAAGCAATATTCTGCTCTGGGCTGTGGCCAGTTCATCTTATGGGTGACACTGCGCTTTGGCCAGCAGGAGGCAGGAATAAAAAAAACTGACTGCGCATGTGCAGGGTCACCCCTTGCGCAATTCAGTTTCGTTCCTGCCTCCATTCTAGCAGGAGCAGTCTCACCGGCTCCGGAGGAGTCACTTCTAGAAAAAGAAAAAGGACCAAGAAAAAAGAAGGCATCCAAGGAGAAAAAGCAGAGAGAGGCCCGAGGGTGCGGGGCACCAGCAAGTCCCATCACTCCGAGATCCACGTGGCTACAGGGGAGCCCAGGCAGCGCAGCTGCCGGAGGCCCCGGGATCCTGCGCTTGGCCCAGGCCCCCGGATTCCCTATCTTTCCAACTTGGCCCAGGACCTGTGTCTATCCCAGGTCCCTGAGGCCCCGGCAGCGGGCGGCTCCACGCAGTGTCTTCCCCGGCGGCGTCCCACGTGGCTCTTCAAGCAGAGGCCCCATGTGGCTTTCCGGAACGCGGCCTGCAGCTCTACCCCGCAGCCTCCGGACCAGACAACACCGGACAGGCCTGCCTTCGCCCCGGCACCGATCCTCATCGGCCCGCACCTCCCCACCGCTGCTGCCATTATCCGTCCTCATCTCCTGCCGCCACTGGGTCCTAGAGCCAGCTTCCTCCTTCACTGCTCACCACCCGCAGCAACTAGCGAGGGTACCACTTCCAGCCACAGCGGAAGCCTCGCCAGTCCCGCCAAACACCCCAGGGACCCTTCTTCGACTCGTGCTGCGGGCCTCGGGAATGAGCAGGGCAAGGAAGGCCTCTCCCTAAGCGGAGCAGGGGCATGCCCAAATGGCCAGGGGTCAACATTCCAGGGAGCCCTCTCCTCCCTTGCTCTCCAGGGAGGGGGAAAACAGCCCAGTAACGGGACAACTTGATGCAGCACGTGGCCTGCACCCACCAGCTCAAGGAAAAGACCCACAAGTCCCAGTCCTCCGACTCAGAGGTCGAACAGGACACTAGTGCCCATATCCCCAGGGTGCATAAACCAGGCAAGGGTCTACCTCTGGATAAGGCGTTTGAGAGACTCATCTTAAATGAGTGGAAACAGCCTACCCAGTCTCACAGGCTCCCCAGATCCCAGGAGCCACTCTACGCATTCTCCCAGCGCAGGGGGGCTCTATTTCACCAATCCAAGGTGGACGCAGCTGCAGCTTCCCTCGCACGGCAGACACTTTTCCCGACCGAGGGGGATTGCTTCCCCAAGGACCCCACGGACAAGGCCATAGGGAGAGCCCTGAGAAAAGGCTTTGAAACCTCCGCCATGACCATGAGAATGGCAACTGCAACCTCGTATGTCTGCAGGGCTCTAATCTGGTTCCAGGAAGTGCAGGTCCCGGATATCCCTGAGAAGAGGGTGAAGGACCTCACATCACACACAATGCTGGGAATCTCGTTCATTGCGGACGCCTCCACAGATACACTGACAGCCGCCTCCAGGGCAGCAGCCTCTAACGTCACCGCCCGCGGGCGCCTCTGGCTGAGGTCATGGAACGGGGATCCCATAGCCAAAAAGCTGCTGATCGATGGTCCATACCAGGGCCACAAGCTCTTCGGCACCTGCCTAGAAAAGGTCTTGGCTGACGCCAGTGACACAACCAAACGCACCACCCTGCAGCAGATGGACAGCAAGAAGAGCTCCTTTCGTCCAAGACACTTCACCGGAGATTCAGCCGCCCTTTTACAGGGTCAGCAGCGAGCCTCCTTCCCCAGACAGTCCAGAAATAAGGCCGGCTGGCAGGGGAAGAAGAAATATATATTTTTTTAAAACTCGCCCTAGACCCTCGGGGACTCCTGCCCAAAGAAAACAGGATTGACTCCTCCACACGCATCAGGGGCAGGCTCCAGGGTTTCTCTCCAGCCTGGGAAGCTTCCGTCTCTGACGCATGGGTAAGGGAGAGCATAGCTCCGGGGTTGCTCGATCGAGCTGTCCTCTCTCCGCCTCCGAACAGATTTCTTCCCTCCCCCATATCTTCCAGAGCACAGAAGCACCGGGCCATGCTCGACGAGATCCATCGGTTACACGCCATAGGAGCCATAGAACTGGTTCCACCAAACCAGCACAGGCTGGGCCTCTATTCCATCCTCTTCCTCCTTCCAAAGAAGTCAGGCGAGTGGAGGGCCGTCCTCGATCTCAAATGCCTCGACCGCCGAGTGAGGAAGAGGAGATCCCAGATGGAGACCTTGAAATCCATCTGCCACACAATCTGGAAAGGGGACTGGCTGGCATCCCTGGATCTGAAGGAAGCGTATCTCCGCGTCCCCATCCTTCCCACACACCGCAAATGGCTCAGATTTGCGTACAACGGGACTCACTGGCAGTACTCCGCCCTTCCATTCGGCCTGGCATCGGCACCCCGCACATTTACTAAGATACTGGCCTCACTCGTGGCAAATCTCCATGTTCACCCCTACCTGGACGACCTCATCGGATCAACGTCCAGGGCCAAGGCCTTGCTGGATGTACAGAAAGCATTGGAATACCTCCTGGCACACGGCTTCCTAGTCAACAGCCAGAAAAGCCACCTGACTCCCGTACAATGCCTGGAACATCTGAGAGTCATATTAGACACGGCAAGTGACAGGGTCTTCATCCCACACCCATGCCAAGAGACGATACGGAGCGGGATAGAGATCTGCGTGTCCAGCCCCAGTCTCTCTCTCTCAAGTTTCTGGCAAGTTTCCTAGAGCTCTTAGTTTCCTGCACACAGCAGATAGCTTGGGCTCGCTTCCATCTCCACCCCCTTCATCAGCTCCTCAGACAGTGACACACACACCTCATCCATGGCCGCAACCATTGGATCCACCTTCCAGCCAGACTAAAAACCCACATGCACTGGTGGCTGACAAGCAAGTCCTTCTGGCTGGGTGCTCCCCTCTCCAAGCCCCCCAGGGTAACCGTCACCACAGACGCCAGCCTGACCGACTGGGGAGCCCACTCAGTCACTGACTGCACAAGGGCTCTGGTCAGTGGACAAGTCAACCTGCTCGAGCTCAAAATGATCAGGCTAGCCCTCAGTTTTCCACATGTCAAGAACTCCCACGTGCTAGTTCTCACAGACACCACCACGGCGAAGGCGTACGTAAACAACCAGGGCGGGACAAGGAGCTGAGCACTTCACACGGAGGCAAAGCATTTTGCTGACCTGGGCAGAAAACCACCTACTGTTGCTTAGTCCTCCATATCCGGAGGGGGGGGGAAGACAACACAGAAGCAGATTGGGTCAGCAGGCAATGCCTGGACCCGGGAGGGTGGTCCCTAAACCCAGAAGCCTTCCAACTCATCAGGTCGACCCTCGGGAACCCACAATGGGACCTCTTTGCGTCACCCCACGACACAAAGACCCCCCTCTCCTTCTCCCGGATTCGAACACACAGATCCCAGGGCGTGGACGCCCTCAGCTTCCACTGGCCCCCAGAGCTCCTGTATGCCTTTTCCCCATTCCCCTTGATCGGGTGAACCCTGGCAATAGCCAGGGTGGAGAGAGCCACCCTCTAGCTCCATTCTGGCTGAGGAGACAGTGGTTCTCGGACATAATCGAGCTAGCAGTCTCCTCTCCCCTGTTCTTTCCACACCTGAGACTAGCTGCCTGGAAATTGAGTGCTCAGCCCTAGAGTGATTGGCCCCCGCTGTCGGGGTCCTACTCGCATCCAGAAGGCCCTCCACCCGTCAGATCTACCAGTCCATGTGGAAGGCCTTCAGAGGCTGGTGCCAGAGGAAGTCTCTGGACCCGGAACAGGTCCACAGTCCCCAAATTCTCAAGTTCCTACAAGAAGGACTGAATTGTGGTCTAAAGCCAAACACCCTCTCAAGGCAGGTGCCTGCCCTGGACTCGGTATTTTTGCCAGCCAAAGGCCTCAAGGTAGCAGGTCATCACCTCATCAGAAGGTTCCTAACCAGGGCCAGGACCCTGTCCCCTCCCGTAGTCCACAGGTTTACATCCTGGAGGCTTAACCTGGTCCTGGGGGCTCTCCTCACCCATCCCTTTGAACCCCTCAAGGGGTGTCCCTTTTCTTCCTGTCACTTAAGGTCGCCTTCCAGGTTGCCATCACCTCCGTGAGGCGCATGTCCAAGCTAGGGGCACTTTCCATAGAGAGGAACTTCTATCACTTTAACCAGGACTCTGTGGTGCTTCGTCTAGACCAGGCCTTCCTCCCAAAGATTAATTCCTTGTTCCAACCCCTCTCACCCCAGGGAAAGAGATTGGCACTGCCTCGACGTCAGGCGGGCTCTGCGGATTTACATCAAAACGCACAGCCTCCTTCCATTCATCATCAGCCTTATTCATCAATATAAGGCCGGGCCTAAAGGGTTCTAAGGCCTCCAAGGCCGTCATATCCCGCTGGGTGGTAGCTTGCATCTCAGAGGCATACAAAGCAAAAGGGAAAGTTCCCCCTCAGAAGATCTGGCCACACTCCACTCGTGTGGCAGCCACTTCGGCCGCCTTTGTGGCCAGAGCACCTTACGAGGAGGTGTGCAGGGCGGCCACCTGGGCCTCCCTCCACACTTCCACCAGGCACTACAATATAAACACCTTTCAGTCAGCGAAGGCTGCATTTGGCAGGTGTGTCCTCCAGGCAGTTCTTCCGTAGGGCTGCTGTCTTCCCTCCCTCTTCTGCTGGTACCGCTTGGGTACATTCCATAAGATGGACTGGCCACAGCCCAGAGCAGAAAAGGGAACTGGGGCTGTTACCTGTGTGTCCCTGATCTGCTCAGGCTGGGCCAGTCCGTCGGCCCTCCCGACAGCGGGGGCCAATCACTAGCAGTGCATTGCAGATACATCGACTGTACTACAACTGATTTGCACAAGGGGTGACCCTGCACATGCGCAGTCAGTTTTTTTTATTCCTGCCTCCTGCTGACCAAAGCGCAGTGTCACCCATAAGATGGACTGGCCCAGCCTAAGCAGAACAGGGACTCACAGGTAAGAGCCCCAGTTCCCTTTTCCTTATCACTTTGAAATCTTTTTTGCGATAGAAGCCAAATTAATTTCTCCAAACTTGAAAAATACTTAACACTAGTCAGGCAGGGTGTAAGGTACTGCTCTCTTATCCTAGAAAATCGTGGGCAATGAAATACATAATGAACAATGTTCTCAGTCACTGCTGCCCCACAATCACATAATCTCATCTCCCTTGGCAGACCTATTCTCCTGCTATCAACAACAGCAGATGACATCTGCTCCAGATTCAACCTGCAAAGGGCCATCACCAGTCTGCGATCTAAATCCCTATTCAAGTATTCTTTTATATCCCAATTTACTTTCCATTAACAGTTATAACGGAGCTAGAGGCCTAAGTCTAACAGCTGATATATCATTTTGCCAAGAGATGTCCACAAAACTCTGGGCAACCAAATTCTTTTCAGCTTCTGAAAAAAGTCTGGTGTTATCTGTAATATAATAACCTTAAACCTATGGAATTAAAAGTACCAATAACAAATATTAGCCAGGGCGATTGATTGCATTGTCTGCCATTTAAATCCTCGATATAACACATTTTTGGAAGTCTGTTGGGAGAATAATCCAGCATACGAAACCAATACCTCAGAAGTCTCAATGTAGATTTAGTTTGGAGATTGAGTGATCCCGTTTCTAACCTGAGAAAGGGAGCAGGGATGGAAGGTGTCAGACCCAGAAATCCCTAAAGGAATTTATTCTGGAGAATATTAATCCTGTCGTCATTCACGTCGCCCCAAACTCTTCCCCCCCCCCAATACAAAACCACTTTCCCCTTAAATACTTCTAACGCTGCCTGCGCGGACTTACACGTGAAGGTGTTGTGAAATTGGGTAATATCCGCACTAGCCTGGAAGGCTTTCACCTTAGAGCCTTGAATAGGAGTATTCCACTACAGAATCTGAGGACAGTAATACTCATAGGTACTTAAAATTCCTCACAATTTCCAATTTGTGCCCTTTCATATGCCATGGGTACCTTTTCCAACAGCCACGCCTGGGCAAAATCGTTGTTTTAGTATAATTAATCCTAAGCTTATTAATTGAACATAAGTGCACAAACTCATCCATGGCTCTTCGTAACCCTATAGGTGTTCTTGAAAATATAACAGTGTTATCGGCATATATTAGTGTCCCTACATTAGTATAAATATTAAGTGATTTCGGTGGATGAAAGTCTTGGTCATTCATACTGTCTGCCAAATCGTTAATGTAGAGATTGAAAAGGAGAGGTGCGAGCACGCATCCTTGTCGGACTTCCCTCTTGGTACCAAATTGCTTCAATTCCCTCCTCATTCCATATCTAACTTCTTGGTCCCACATTTCCCCCATAATAAGCTTTCAGTAACTTCAAAAGGGGTGGATCAATACCAAAATTAAACAGCTTGTGCTGTTTACATGTCATTAATCTCTCCCCCTCAACTGGCTCCTTCCCCTCCACCTTCAAACATGCCACTGTCTCTCCCATCCTCAAAAAGTCCACCCTCGACCCCTCTGACCCCTCTGGTTACCAGCCGGTCTCCCTCCTACCTTTCGCCTCTAAGCTTCTGGAACATGTTGTCTACTTCCGCTACCTGGATCTCCTCTCTGCCAACTCCTCCCTGGACCCTCTCCAATCTGNATGGTTTTGCAGTGGTTCCAGTCCTTCCTAGTAGGTAGTTCTCAACAGGTGGTTCTTGGAGATTTTACATCTTCTCCCAGGGATCTCATGTGTGGTGTCCTGCAGGGTTCCATTCTGTCCCCCCTCTTGTTCAATGTCTATATGCAGTCATTGGGAGAGGTTGTACGTAGATGGGGAGTTCGTTGTCATCAGTATGCTGATGACACGCAACTATACCTACCCTTTTCATCTGACTCAGGTCCTGCAGTCTCAGTGCTTTCCTGGTGCTTGATGACTGTGACGGTCTAGATGAGGTCGAGCTGATTGAAATTGAATCCCAACAAGATGGAGGTGATACTCATTGGCAGGTCTGGGACCTTGGATGAGGGGCTGTTTCCTGTTATTGATGGGGTTCACCCCATGTTGGCATCTCAGGTTAAGAGCTTGGAAGTGCTCCTGGATCCACAGCTGCATCTGGATCTATAGGCATCTGCTGTGGCCAGGAGCACAATCTGTCAACTACATCTGGTGAGGCGGCTCCACCTCTGTATCTCAGACTCCGACTGGCCACTGTCATCCATGCATTTATCACCTCGAGGCTGGACTATTGTAATGCGCTCTACATGGAGCTGCCCATGGTGACGGCATGGAAGCTACAGCCAGTGCAGAATGCCACAGCCCGCCTGCTTACTGGGACAGGCCACAGGGAGCATATTATGCTGGTGCTCCGGGAACTGCACTGGCTGTCTATAGTCTTCCGAGCCACACTCAAGGTGCTGGTGCTAACGTATAAAGCCCTTGACGGCCTAGGCCCTACTTATCTGAGGGACTGCCGCAATTCCTGGGCCCCTGGGCGGCTCCTGTGGTCATCAGGGGCTGCTGTCCTGGAGGTTCCCCGCTATAGACAGGTGGGGATTGACAGGTGGGCGTTCTTGGCACCTGCACCAGTACTGTGAAACTCCCTCCCAGTGGGTGTCCGCCTCAGCCCGTCTTCTTATATTCCACCATCAGTGTTAGACCTGGCTCTTCTGTCAGGCGTTTGGTGGAGGGGACGGTTGAGATTTTATAGCACACTTTTTGTATTTGAAATGCTTTTATTATATTTATATGCTTTATACCATTGTTTATGCTTTTGTTGTATTTTATGAAGTGGCTGTGAGTCACCCTGAGCTGCCTGAGGTAGGAGGGGCGGCATATAAATCAATTAAATCAATCAATCAATCAATAGTGGGCTGTAGCAGATCTGTGTTACGTCTGTTTTCACCCTATGTATCTTACCACTGCAAACTCCAATTTGAATATTATAACTGGAGCTACAGGTAAGGTAGGGTATATATTTTTATTATAATCTATCATTTTCACTTGCTTATAGTTTTCATTCTTGGTTACTGCCCCCATATTGTGGAGCTCCCTTCCTCTAGACGTTCATCAAAGCCCAAGCGTGGGCATTTTCCAAGGGCAGTGTAAGATTTTTCTTTTCGGTCAAATGTTTGGCAGACAGGGATGGGGTTGAGGTGGTGTTTGGGAGGGTTTTTAAAACATATTTTTATGCAATCCTATTTTTAAGAGATTTGAATGTTGTAACCTGCTCTGAGTCTTAGGGAGGAGCAGGATATAAGTTTAAATAAATAATATTTTTCCATTCAAGGATAGCTACCTAAGCATTTTAATCCTATGCCTATTTTCTGTTCTTGGCCTTCACAAATTTCAAAAGTGTGCAATACAGCTCACCTGTAACATAATCTTGAAACCATTTGGTTCTGGCACTAACCCTTGTACCAACATGAGTCCCGTTGACTTCAATGGGACTCGGGTCAGCACAAAGAATTTGCACTGGTGCTGAACAGCCTCAGGATGGGGCTCCTCATTTCTAGTCCACACCTATACTGCTGAAAATATTGTGCACTTAGCACATAACGTTCCCAACACAGTGCTATTGCAACATTAGGCCCTACACATTTGATTCCCTCGACCTTTGATTCCCTTCTCAAGCCCCCCTCCACCCTCTTCCTTTTCTTCTCAGGATCTTGCGTCATTCTTCACCTCAAAGATTGACAAGATCTGACAGGACATTGCTTCCCACCCATCTCCTCTCCCTGCTCCCTCACCACCCCTTCCCTCCCCTCCCCCCTCTCTCCTCTCCTCCTTCCCTCCTGCCTCACTCGAGGAAATCTCCTCTTTGCTCTCTTCCTCCAACCCCTCCACCTGCCCTCTCGACCCAATCCCCTCCTGCCCTCCATTGCTCCCACTGTCGCCCCCCCTTTTACATATCATTAATCTCTCCCTCTCCAATGGCTTCTTCCCCTCCGCCTTCAAGCATGCCACTGTCTCTCCCATCCTCAAAAAGTCCACCCTCGAACCCTCTGACCCCTCTTGTTACCAGCCGGTCTCCCTCCTACCTTTCGCCTCTAAGCTTCTGGAACATGTTGTCTACTTCCGCTACCTGGATCTCCTCTCTGCCAACTCCTCCCTGGACCCTCTCCAATCTGGCTTCCGCCCCCTTCACGCCACTGAAACTGCCCTTGCCAAGATCACCAATGATCTATTTGTCGCTAAATCTAAGCACCTTTACTCCATTCTTGTCCTCCTTGACTTCTCTTCTGCCTTTGACATTGTCGACCACTCATTCCTACTGGACTCTCTTTGCTCCCTAGGCTTCTGCGGCTCTGTCCTTGACTGGTTCTCCTCCTACCTCTCTGAGCGCTCCTTTAATGTGTGTTTTCTCAATTCCAGCTCCTCCTCCCTCCCCCTCTCGGTTGGGGTTCCCCAAGGCTCTGTCCTGGGCCCTCTCCTCTTCTCTATCTACACCCGTCCCTTGGCAAACTCATTGCCTCCCACTGCTTCTAATATCACCTCTATGCTGACAACACTCAACTCCATCTCTCCACTCCCTCTCTCTCCCCTTCTGTCCAAGGTAGTCTTATCAACCAACTCTCTATCTCTGCCTGGATGTCCCAACATGTCGAAGACTGAACACCTTATCTTTCCTCCCTACCCTTCCTCTCCCTCTTCCCTGTCCATCCTTATTGATGGGGTCACCATCCACTCCGTTCCCCAAGCCCGTAGCTTGGGCTTCGTCTTCAATACTCCCCTTTCCTTTAAACCTTACATCGACTCTGTTGCCAAGTCCTGTCACTTCGCCCTCCACAACATTACTCAGATTTGCCCCTTTCCTCTCTGTCTCCTCAGCCAAAACCCTTGTTCGCACCATGATCATCTCTCGCCTTGACGACTGCAACCTCCTCCTTACTGGCCTCCCCCGCTGTCACCTGTCCCCCCTTATCTCCATCCAAAACTCCGCTGCTGGGTCATCCACTCAGCCCGTCGCTTCGACCACGTGTAGCCTCTCCTCTCCTCACTTCACTGGCTTCACCTTCCCGAATGCATCCTTCACAAACTCCTGGTATTCACTTACAAATCCCTTCACAACCTGGCTCCCCGTTACCTCTCAGCCCTGATCTCCTTACACACTCCTGCATGCACTCTCCGCTCCTCCTCTGCCCCCTCCCTCACTCTCCCTCGTCTCCCCTGCTCTCCTTCATCCTTTCTCCCTTGCTGCCCCCCATGCCTGGAACTCCCTCCCTGTCCACGTCCACCTTGCCCCCTCCCTCTGCACCTTCAGATCGCTCCTCAAAACCCACCTCTTCCTCACCGCCTTTCCCGATGCCTGTTAGAACTTTCCTTTTCAGTATTTACTGTCTGCCCTCCCCACAGACTCCTGCCTAATGGCAACCAAGCCAAGCACGTGCACCTGAGACTTCACATCTGCTTGAATGTTATTTATCCCTTGTCTCTCCCTATGTCCCCTCTCCTTGTCTCTCCACACACACACACACCCCGGTGTCTATTAAATTGTAAGCTGTAGGCAGGGACCACATCTATCTTATTCTGTAAAGCGCCAGGTACACAGCTGGTGCTATACAAATGCTTATAGGAATAATAATAAGGTATCTCTATCAATAGTGTCAAATGCTGCTGATAGGTCCACAAAAACATCATATAAGGCCAACTTACCTAGTTGAATATATTTGTACCTCAGATATTGAACTGTAAATAGATGATCGGTAGTGGCATACCTGTCTCGAAAGCCTGCCTGAGCTTCAGATAGTATGTTCCTATCCTTAACCCAGTACGTCAAATGGGACAAAAGGTGTGTCCCAAATATTTTGGCAGATATATTGAACAATCTAATTGGTCTGTAGGACTCTGGTTGATCTCTATTCTTCTTAAGGAAGGGTACTGTCATGGTACCCTTCCATGAATCAGGAATCTGACCTGTAACAACAATACTATTATACCGTACTCTTAGTACCTCCCACGGATTCCAATACCATCTCTATGCTGATGACACCCAACTCTATCTCTCTACCCCCTCTCTCTCCTCCTCTGTCCACTCACGCCTCGTCGACTGCCTCTCTGATATTTCCGCCTGGATGTCCCGACGCCAACTCAAACTGAACATGGCCAAGACTGAACTCCTC